>CAUYSK010054697.1:0-92826 GCA_963575035.1 Avahi laniger
GCACAGCAAAGGAAATAATCAATAAAGGGAAAAAGTAACCTAGGGAATGGGAAAGCATATTTGCAAACCATCTATCTAATAAGGGTTTATTATCAAAAATGTATAAGAATATCCTACAATTTAATAGCAAAAAAACAAAAAGAAAAGTTCAGCAATGCCCCCCTCCACCAAAATACTGATTTTAAAAATGGTCAAAGATGTGAATAGAAATTTCTCCAAAGAAGATATGCAAATGGCCAACAAATATATGAAAGGCTGCTCAACATTGCTAATCATCAGGGAAATGCAAATCAAAGCAACAATGAAATATCAGCTCCCACCTGTTAGGATGGCTATTATCAAAAAGACAAGAGGTAAGCATTGGTTAAGGGTGTAGAGAAATTGAAACACATACACTATTGGAGGGAATGCAGAATTGTACAGCCCCTACGGAAAACAGTATGGGTGTTCCTCAAAAACTGAATATTGAGATACTAGATGATCAGAAATCTTACTTTTGGGTATATATCTAAAGAATTGAAATCAGGATTGTGAAAAGATAGCTCTATCCCTTGTTTATTGCAACATTATTCACAATGTTCAAGATATGGTGACAAACTAAATGTGCATCTATAGATAATGGGATAGAGAAGATTTTATATGTACATACAATGGAATATTATTCAACCTTATAACAGAAGAATTAAGGAAGAGAAAGCCCAATTGGTACATAAACCTCAAGGAGACTCCAAGTCTCTTTGGGATCCATCGTTTGGAGCATTCACTCAGATCTCCTGGGGACCAGTTCTGTTTGAAAGAACATAAATTGAAGCAACCTGAACAAGACTATTGTAGAGCTGCTGAAGAAGTTTAGTGAAAAAGAAGAAAGCCTGAAGCTAAAAGGAAAAGTCCCAGTGACTTAAGCCTATTTCTATATCCCTGCTTCCTGCATAAAAGGACCACACTAATAAATGTCCATAATTTTAAATATTGTTCCAACTTCATTACACTATTTTTATTGTTAGTATTAATATGTGTTTTAGTGAATTTTTTCATCTATTATTATCAGTAAAAAATGAAATTATTAGGATAAAAGTCCATTTTAAGAACTTGTTTCCTATTTCACAAAAAATACTTTATAGCACACAGAATATTGTATTTTTACACAGAATAAATTTATCTTTAATGGAAATCATGTAAGGTGGTGAAAATAGTGGGATTTAGAATAAGATCTTTGTTCAAATCATATTTTCTCTGCAGTTTTGAGCAAATTACTTAACCTATCTGAATTATAGAGAAATTTCCTTACTTGTGAAATGGAGATAACGCTAATATTGGACGGCCGTTCAAATGATTAAATATTAGCATAGCCGGGAGGAGGAGGACACTGCAGACCAGGCAGCAATACACAAGGGTTGCACGTGGGAACACAGTGAGCAGCCAGGGGCTGTGGAGACAGGGTAGGTAGCATTAAGAAAGTGAGGTATCCCAGGTTTTTATGAGAGGATGCAATTGCCTTATTTGAATGATTCCACGGGCTAGAAGGGAACCCATTCAGGGATAAGCAGGAGCTGTACTTGGTTCATCGGATAAGAAGGTTTATGTGGCTAGAGTACTTTATTCACAAGAACAGAATGAAGACGGGATTTTCAGGGCAGGCAATATGAGGACATTCCCATTTCTCCACATGTCAAAGCAACATATGATATTGAGCCTTGGTTTTGAATCTCACAGCACGCTAATGAAACTTAATCTTCCTGTGGTTGTCTTTATCCTAAGTTTTCCTTGAAAGGAGAAAAAGAAAAGAAAAGACTACCAGGATATTTATATTTTTAAAAATGACTAACAATCCCATAGATGGTATTGTGAGCTAATGATAATTTTACATGGAAAAAGAGGAGGACAGGAAGAAGAGGAAGAGGAGGAGAAGAAGAAAGATTTTTCAAACATAGAGTCTTCTTAAAACCAATCTGAAAAGTTGCATTAAATAATGATGCTGGCTTTATGGATCCTGTCTTTGAATAAATATTTCAGATTAAGGTAGTAAACGGTGGGAAAAAAAGAGGATAAATGACAATGTTGGAGAAATTTAATTATTGGCTGTTTAAGTTAAGATTGTTTTTTCCTAAACTCTTAACACAAAAGTAATAAATGTATTTTAGAACAAGCAATCAAGAATAATAAAATGATAGAAAATTATCTACTCACATTCAGCAGACTCCATTACATCCATCCATCATAGACCTCAGGCTTCGGCTCCAATCTGAACTGGTTTCTTTTGTCTGATATTGATCTGATAACCTGTTTTCTTCAACAATGGTTAGAAGTTTCATCAAAATCTCACTTCATTCAGCTTTATATTGTGTCCCTAAATTTACCCTTTGCGTAATATTTAGCATATTATGGATGTAGTAATGCTGTAACTTTTTTAGATCAACCTTTTTATTTTGACAGTCCTTTTACCCCTAAGATCTCCCATTGTTAGTCAAACAGCAGCAACTATTTCATTTCAGCCTTGGTTTCAGAGTATGAATAAGAGGAATAATACAGTCCAATTTCAGGCTTTTGAGTTCTTAAGTAGATGTTGCAGATCTATAGGAAAAGAAAATGTCTCACAGTCTATAGGTTAAGAGTTACAGAGCTAATTCCAACTCAAAAGACCTTACATTTCTACATGCTAGAGAGAGAAGTAGTAAGAATGTGATTAGATTAAAAACTGCCTGGGTTCCTGAGAAAGAGCCCTATGCATTCCTTTGTCCCTATTCCCTGCCTCTGTCCCAGTCTTCGGGCTGTGTTGAAATGTAGTTCACATGTGGTATGTAGAATATGTGCATTTGAAGATGCTTAGCCACAGACATCACTGCAGGACAACAATGGACACTGATAAGGACCTTCTGAGTTATAGCTCAACATAGTCCAGAAGGGGCAGGAGAAACCAAGCAATACAAGATGTCCCTTCCCCACTGTCTGAACAACACAAGTTAGGCCTCCCTCTGCTTTTAGTCCATGTAGAAGTAAAAGGCAAGAGAAAGCAGAAAACATTGAATTGACTCAAAAGCAAGAATCAAACTTGTTAATTCAGGAATGACATAACTCATCTTGAAATGACGGGTTAGATTGCTTTTACTGAAGAAAAATAGAAGCTTAATTTTACTAAATTCTTCAAATAGTTCTTTTGTATGTCCTATTAATAACTATAAATTGAAATCTTTTTGCACGGATAATGTCATTTTAAAAATCTTGTATTTTATCTTAAAGTTAAAGGAAACAACAAAAAACAAAAAGCACCTCACACCTGAAATATTTTCTCTTAAATATGGCCCTATAACCTGTATTTGAAACTTACTCCTTAGACAGTCCATAATTTTCTAAATAATTATTACTTTGTGAGCCAGCCTGTGACAAGTCAGGCTACTAGTTCTTCATGGTGTTGTGATAAATGAAAATGCATCCTTAGCAAGCATCCTGAACTCTTGTCAAATTAGAACAACATACAATAACATATCACAGAGTGTATAATGAGCCCTTTAATATGCCAGGCACATTTGAAGTACTTTAATGACATTTTCTTATTTAATCTTGATAATAAGACTATAAAATAAATGTTATTATATTATTTTGTCATTTTATAGATAAGTGAAGCAAAACTTATTCAATAACTTGCCAAATAGTCAGTATAACTCTTGAGCATAGTTTCTTAATCCTTAAAACCTACTGTACAATACAAAATATATCCTAATTACTATTTTATTTTATATTTATTTATGTATTTATTTAGACATAGCATCTCACTCCATCATCCAGGCTGGAGTGCAGTAGCATGATTACAGCTTACTGTAACCTCGAACTCCTGGGCTCAAAGCAATCCTTCTACCTCAGCCTCCTGAGTAGCTAGGACTACAGGCATGGGCCACCACTCCCAGCTAACTTTTTTTTTTTCTGTAGAGGCAAGGATCTCTCTGTGTTTCCCAGATTGTTACTGAACTCCTGGCTTCAAGTGATCCTCCTGCCTCAGCCTCCCAGAATGCTGGAATTGCAGGTGTGAGCTGCCACACCCATCCTACTATTAATTAAAAAGCCTTAGTTAAGTATAGCAAATTCCAATAGAAAGCTGACTATACATAAGGGAGTAATTATATAACATAATACATCAAGTTACATTACATGATTTTTAAATAATAAATACTGCTAAATATTTCCTAATAATAATAGTAAAATGATTTACACCAACTTTCTCATTTTTATATTAGAATCTGAGACCCAAGGAAAAATCTGGTGGCTATCTATGTTCACACAATTTAGTAGTGAACGCATTAAATCCAACCCCTAATCTCTCGACTTTTACTACAGTGAGTTTTCTGCCAACAAATATCACTATCTGCTAAGATGTTAGGGTTTAATAAGATATTGTGTTTTCCATTATGGACATTAAATCCAGATGGAGAGAACAACATATACACAAAGAATTTTAGTAAACTGCTCTGTGTAATAAATTCCTTCAGAGTGACACATATAAGCAATGGGGAGGATTGTCAGATTTGGGCTGGTATCATCCAAACAGCATCCTGGACTATGGCAGAAACAGTTAGTGTGATAGGTCTTATCAGTCAGCTCATTCCCTCTGGATGTGTCTAGCTAAATCAGTTGCAGAATAATAGGAATATTTATTTAAGATGGCCATCTGTACATTGTACTGAACAGTTCTCCCATTATTGCTTTTGCCTTATGAACAGTTCTCCCATTATTGCTGTTGCCTTAGTTACTATTTTCACCAGCATGCTTTATTTTAAGACAGTCTCCATCTTCACATATTTTTGTTTTCTTGCATTCACTTACAGGCAGTGACTGCTTTAGATGCAATGTGTTCTTGGAGACTAGATCTTAAAGTGGATCAGCCAGAATCCGGAGTGAACAGGCTTGAACTGTGGTTAGACTCATTTGTTCGAAACCTGATGAAAGTTACTGAATAATGTAGTAGATGTTGCAAGAAGTGAAGTGCAGCTGTTAGGAACTTCCGATTCATGAAAAAGCTAAAAAATAGAACTACCTGAATTTGTATTTGAAAGCAAACCTGTGTCTATCGTTTTATAACAGAATTCTGCTGTTTTAGTATTTATTGCTATTATACCAGGTTGAAAGAACTAGTCTGAATTAGGACCTTATTCTTTTGCTACTATAATATTGCGGTCTCACTTTTCTTTCTTCTAGAAGACAGAAATCTGTGCTTGCAATTGACAGAGAAATCAAATTTATATGAGCGATTCTAACTGATTTCATGTGGAGCTGAGTTCAGCCTAAATTGCCAAACCACGGAAGTATGAGCATATAGGCATTTGTTGTCTTTAGCCACAAAGTTATGAGGGAAAAGAACAAAAACACAGAAAGAAATAAAATAAAATAAACCTCTTAATTAACTCTCCCCTTCCAAAGAGTAAATAGGACAAGTAAATCGGACAAAATAAGTGCAAAATAGGTTGGTAGGAATAAATCCAATTTATGAAACACGTAACTACGATATATGTAAACAAACTATAAGAAAAGCTCCAAATTTGAGTTAAATTGGCTAGAGTCATGAGGAGTAACTCAGCAAACATGTTAATTATTTGTGAAAATAGTAAAAGAATTCCTTTCAAAATTAGGAACAAGATAAGGATGCTTCTTAATACTTGAGATATACTTAATACTAAATGGCACACAAAGATAGGATATAAAATGATGTATTAAAGCAAGTTAAGCTAAATCATATCAGAATATGATATCAGGTCCCAAGCAATTCTATTGTGAAACATATAGAAGATTTTGTTGCTGTAGATTTAATTAAATTACCAGAGTTTCAGGAGGCCTGCTGTGCCATCCACATAAATCCTGGACCATGGTATATTGAGTGTTTCTTAGGAACAATTTAAGGCTTAGATAGCAGTGAGGATGTTTCTGGGTATTGTAACTAACTGGGATTTTAGAGACTGAAGTAAAAATTCTGTGTAAATTATTAAATTATTCTTGTAAATTAGAGCTCATTTTGTTGCCCTAATGAGACTACTGGGAACTCCAGAACTACAGCCTTCTTCCTCTCTTCTGGCGATGGTGTTACCTTGTATTTCCTTATCAGGACTTCTTCTTTCTATTTATCCCCTATAGACTATGAAAAATAAACTGCTAAGAACATATTTTGGAAGAAGAATAGACAGCACTTAAATCTCAACAGCATTATATTTAAATTTACATTATTATGGACATGTTTTCATATGATTTACTGTAATGAGCAAAATAAATATGGGATAGCCATATTATTACCAAATTTTAAGAAAAAATATGTGAGATATATAGAACAGAAGCTAGAATTTCCTTAATCTGAAAAGATCTACTGAAATTATATGGCTAACGTGACACTGAATTTAAAATATGAGAAGCATTCTTTTTAAAATTAGTAACAAGAAGGTGATACTAATACTTCCCCTATTCACCAAATCATTGGAAATCTTAGCCACCAAATATTTAAGAAAACAAAAGAATTTATAATGCTCTGAAAGAACAATAATAAACTGCTATTATTCATCGATTGCATTATCATCTACATAGAAAGCTCAAAATTACATACAAATTTTTAGAATGTATAAAATATTTTTAATGAGGAAGAATAAAATATAAATCAACAAATATAAATTGCATTTTTATACATCAGCAACAAATAGTAAGACCATTTATAATTAAAAGAAACAACTTTTAAAAGCAAAAAAATAACTAAGAGAAAATATTAAGATTGGGCACCTTGAAACTAAAATTTATTTATTTTTTTAACTATAGTTTACATAAAACTATAGCAGAGATACAGTGCTCTCCACTATTTCTGGTTATTTTCTTTATCTATACCCAAAAGAGGATTATATTTTCTGATTACATAATTTACTTTGGGCAGTGAAATATAATTTATACCATTTCTAAGGGGAAGCTGTTGCAATCCAGTGAGTGTTTCTCTATACCTTTTCCTCTGCTATCATAAACACTGAAACTTTCTGGTGAGATGGTAATATAAGTAGGTGGAGCTTCTATATGACTGTGTCTTCAAGAAAGTACAATAACCAGAGCTAGATATTATTCAGAAAAACAGATGTTACTTTAAAGCATGGTGATTTTAGTTTATTTGTTACCATAGCATAACCTAATCTTCTCTCATGGTGAACACATTTACTATAGTCTTTCTAAGCACAGTTCATACATTTAACATTTCTCAATGAATATTGCATAGGCTAAAACTTCCTTTTTCCTATGAAATATTTTTTCTAATTCACTTCAAATTCAGCCCTCAATAGTCACCATAACAACCAAGATCTTACACCAAACAGTGAGAACTTCCTGAGGTCAGGGGGAGGGAGAGAAAATACTTTTTTTTGGAAGTGTCACTGGCATATTTAGTTTCCTAAAGGAGTCTTTTGAGTTTTGTAACCTCAAGATTAGCCCTGTAAGTATTCAGTTGAATTCCGGAGTTCTCAGTATCTTGGTAATTGTGATACACAAAACCTACATGGAAAAAAGATTAGAAAAGTAAAATCTGTGTTTCTACTACTTTTCTAATCACAAAGGGGGTTATAAAGCAATAATAAACACAGAAATACATCCTTACTACATTTATTTTTAAGTAGATAATTTTATTTCAATAGAAAAATTATTATACTTACAATAGCTTCTGACTAATAAAACAGAAGGCAGCAAGAAAAGTGTACCAAAGTCTTGCTTAAAATTTTCTGTATCTTTAAGTCAGATGAATGCAGCTCATTCCAATTCTATTTGAGTGTGAATATAAAACACACACACACACACACACACACACACACAGAGGAGGAAAGTATCCAGCCATGTACTATGAAAAACAGAGACATTTATTGAAAAAGATACAAGATACAAGAATCATTGCACATAGGACAGTGATGCATCAGTCCCCTTTGAAGTAGGCACCATGGGACCTCACAGAGTTCTACCAGTGTCTTTTAAATTAACAATATATGTTCAACATTCTCAGGTGTTCTGCTTGTTGCAGGCCTTCCAGAACAGGGATCACTTTCAACAGATTTTTGATCATCTTCGAAGCATTTGTGGTACACTTTTATTTGTACTGTACTCATTTTATCATCCCCCAAAACCTTCTTAATCATCCAAATAGTTTCCGTGGAGAAATGTTCAAGTTTAATGCAAAATTTGATACAGATTCATTGCTCTACCAGCTTACTCATTTTGAATACGATGGCCACACAGTGCACATGCTCACCCAATGACACCTAGCACCTCACTGACTAGTATAGTGACGTCGTCATGGTTCATGCACGTCCTTTCCAGTCGACTCTCCTTGGCTGCCAGGTTACATCAATGTCGTGAAAACTGTTCTCCTGTATTAACAATGGCTGGATACTTTCTAGACAGACTTCATAGAGAGAGAGAGACATCTTTCCTAAAACAGAGACACTGTAAGAGCCTAGACACTAACTGACTAGCATTTTTAATTTAATACAACTGTATCTTTATAAGAAAGTGATATGAAGACGCAATGGTGGAATGCCATGTGAAGACAAAGCCAGAGTTCTATCGTTGCAAGCCAAAGAATGCCCGAGATGACTGGCAACCGCAGAAACTAAAATTATCATAACTGCTTATTGAAGAGTTTCCTAAAAATTAAATTCACTACTATGATTAGCACTTGAAAGAGAAAATGTATTATGTAAATTTTCTGAGTGAATTTTATTTTATTTTTTCCTGCTGCTCTGGTCCGTGAAGGCTAGTAAGTATATTATAGACCATATTAGCTCTTATTACTTTCGAAACGTAGCAGCACATATGTAAAATTCTAATCCACTTTGGCTTTTCATTATTTACGTAAGCTATTTTTGTACCTATTATTTGTTGGTTATTTCCTATATGCTAGATACAGAGCTGAGGAGGAGAGGAAAAAGAACATCCTCATTACTGAAGAATCTTTAGCAAGATAATGTAAAAGGCTAAGATATATCGTTGAGAGTTGATTATTTTTCCAGTGTTCCTCAGCTGTGACAAAAACCCACTGTATGAACACTATCCCCCTGGGTCTCTCCACATTGTCCCTGTGGGATGTGGGGGCCAAAGGGAATCCATGTGAACAAGAAGCTTCTGCTTCCTGCTTCACTGCAAGTAATAAAGCCCATTGTCTCTGATCCAGGAGTTTCAGGTGTTCTGCCAGCATCCATGATACTGCAGCAGGCTGACTTGTTAGCTGGGAAATAGGACGAAATAGAAGACTTTTCATAGTTCCTGACCTGCCCTGTAGAAAGGTAGATGCCTCAGATGCCCTGTAACTTCTAAATAAATTAAAGAAGGGAAGAAAGTCATCAAATTAAAAATGAAAGAGTTGGTCTAAATTTTGCAAACTCTTGACCTCGTCATTTAATTATAAATAATTTATCCTAAGGAAAGTGAAAAATGTATACATAGACAAAGATATAAAGATAGTTTTATACTATTGTCTGTACCACTATTACAGATGGTTCTGCTCTGATCAAGGCAGTAAGAGAATTGCCTGGCTGAGGCAAACTGTGGTCCATTCAAGGTTTGATATGGCCACTTTCTGAGAGACTTCAATATTCCCATAAAATACTCTTTTTTTATACTACTGTTCCCAAGATTTAATCCTAGTTCAGATCCAAATCATTAATCAACCATTGTGCTATCCCTGTCACCTCATGTTTCCCATATGACCATTTGCTTTCATTTAGACTTGGCTAGACAAGGCACTCTTGCCTTTTTTTAGAACACCTTAATATTCATTAAATTTTAGATTCAATACCACCACCACCAGAAAACCTTAACAGTGTTAGTATTACAGTCAATTTATTTCCTCTACTACAGTGAGTCATTAAACTACTTAGCTTTTTAAAACCCAAACTTTTATATTCATAATAAAATGCAAAAAAAGAAAAACCACACAAGTTCGGGTTCCTCCTTTCCACAATCTTTAAATCAAGGGAGCCTTAAAATCTGAGTTTCTTCCCTCAAAATAGATGTAGCTAGAAACAACGTAATTATTGTAACTTAAGTCACAATGGTCTCTTAAATTTTGGACTGACTCTTTCGGGATATATGCTAAAAGTTCTTCCCCTAGGGAATGCTAAGAAGGATCAGGTTTCAGGAACTATTTCAGCAAGCCACATATTTGTGAAGGCAGAGTAACATCTGTGATCAGGACGTAGTTCTTTCTTTAATATTTTCCTTCTATTTCAGTCATTAGAAACAAAGGTCTGCTTGCTCATAATGGGATCCCACCAGCCCAACTCATGCTTTGGCATATCAGAATAGGTTCCCCTTTCTTTGATTAATTTTTTTCTAAATCCAACTGATTGTAAAAGAGAGTATTGAGGGTGGGGAGAGGGTGGTCTATTACCTTTATCTCAGAGAAGCAGTGTTTCTTAGCATCTTCTAAAGTGAAAGCATGTACATATATCATTGTACAACAAAAATAATTTAGATTGATAAGATTTTAAGGGCTGAGAACTTTAAAGGAGAAAACTTAGAAGAATCACTCAAAAATATCCTAGTCATTTCCAGAATAACAGAAAAAAATGTTAAAAGTGAGGAATAACGAAAGCATCCTGAAATAGCATGAATTTCCTCAGTTAGTGCTTAATGCCTAAGATCAGAGCATGTAAAGAATACAGCAAAGTGTCAAGGAAATTGGGCATTTTAAGGAAGAAATAAGATTATTATTAATTTTCTGAAATCCTTGATCAATATTGGATGGAAAGACAAGTGAAAAGGGAGCAGAGGTAATGATTTGAAATAACTGGCAGGCATTGATCAATCTAAGTTTACTGAGATATTTAAGATTTTGAACTGTTGTCAACAAAATAGTTTCTCTCATTATGGGACTGTTTGAAGAACAATGCAAAATTTACAAGGTAAAGCAACCATAGAGATGGCTATCACTGGAGGTAAAAAAGTCATGGGGTGTGTGTGTGTGTGTGTGTGTGTGTGTGTAAGGTGAGGGAGAAGAAAAAATATTTTTCCTGGCATAAAAATGGAATTTTTCATCCTACTTTTCCCTTTTTTGTGTTCCTATCATATTATCTACTCTGTGAAGTTAAGAGAAGAAACAAAAATGTATTAGAAATTTCTGCACCTAGGCATTACCTTTAATTTATTCTGCTGGAATAAAACATAAAATGTTAAGTGCTTGCTTGTTTTATCCAGATGGTCCTCAGCATTACTAGAGTAAGCCATAAACCATGCAAATGTAGCTCTTGCTCTCTATACCCAGGATAATCTGGAGTTTCTATACATCTCTAGAAGATTTAGAAATTTTAGAACTTTCATTGGATTAAAAGTAGAGGATCTGATGTTCTCAGAAAACAAGTGATGGATATCAAAGTCATTAACCTAATAAATTTTTACTTGCACTAGTTCATTGAATTCTTCCACAAACCCTATAGATTGCACACAATATAAGAAGCTCAGAGAAGATTAATTAATAGAGGCATTTTGAATTGCAGTGCCAATCAGTAGTTATGCTCTTAATCACAACACTCTGCTACTTCAAGCAACTCTGAGTACAAGATAGGCAGCGGGATTCAGGAAAAATATTTTGAGAAAAGACCATGGTCTCTGTAGTCACACAGATTTGGTCCAAATCCTTAATCCGTTAGGTTCTAAGTGGGTCATCACAAGCAAGTTTACACATTAATACATTCTTTTATTATTTTTCAATTCCTTTACTCATTTATATATCTATTCTTTCATTCATATATTTCACACATCTAATGACAATTACTGAATAAGTACTCTTTGCTAGGCACTATGCTTAAACACTTTGAATATGAGTTGATTATCCCATTCAACAAGACAGAAATGCCAATAGCTACTTTACAATGTTTTGTAAAGATTAAAAAATCCAACATAAAATTATAGCTCGTATTGTATCTATCCCATAATAGACTCTCAATAAATATTTTATAACTATTATTATTACATGGTACACTCATTTACATTATGATGTGTATCTGATAAAGTGATTGAAAATAACATTTTTAATCCTGACTGGGAAGTTTCTGTATTCTGATAAATTGGAAAGGATTTAAAAAGCTGTCTATATATTGACAAATACATATGCATCAATTGGAAGAGGAAAGTCCCAAACGGAGGATGGAAATGTCAAACTTAGTCTACTTAGGCCAGATATAAATTAATTAGACACTGATGAAAAATATTTTTTTCTCAGATTCAGAGGTATATGATATCATAAAATCTTTTACAAAATCAAGTACCAAAGTTCTAGAAAATTTCTGTGGGAGAAGATTCAATAGTATAGGAACTACCTCTTTATGAAAAAAAATAATTTCAGGAGATGAGCTTATCATAGAATATTTGAAAACATTTATAAATATTAGCATATATTTTATATGTTTTCCCCAGAACAAAACAAAAATTAATGAACAGTTTCTACACGACAATTTACATATCTTAAATTAAAAAAGAGTGGTATGTTAAAACATATTTCTATCTAGAATCTCATATGAAAACTTTCAGAAGTAAGTCCCACTAGAGTACACAAATATATATGTATAATATGATTTTTAAAATAGTTCTTCGTTGTGCATGTATCTTATCTACATACTTAGTAACTTTTTAATTTTTTAATTCAAATTCCCTTAGTTTATTCTTTCTATCTTGTAACTCAAGATGATATTTTTAAAGCATTTTTTAAATTTCAAAAGAGTAAAGGAGCACAAGTGTTTTTGTTATGTGAGTACCTTGAATCATGTTTAAGTTGGGGCTTTTAGTGTGCCTATCACCAGAATAGTGTTCGCTCTATCCGATGGGTAATATTTTAACCTTCGTTCTCCTCTCGCTCTCTCTCCTTCTTGGTTTCCGATGTCCTTTACATCTCTTTGTGCCCATGTGAGCCCATCATTTGGCTCCCAATTGTTAGGGAGTACATGTGGTGTTTTATTATTTTCATTCCTGAGATACTTCACTTAGGATAATGGTCTCCAGGTCCATCCAAGTTTCTGCAAAAGACATTATTTCATTCATTTTTTATGGTTGAATAGTACTCCACGGTGTGTGGAGTATACACACACACACACACACACACACACACACACACACACACACACACACACACACTGTATTTACTTTATCCACTCATGAATTGATGGGCACATAGATTGCTTCCACATCTTTGCAATTGTGAATTGTGCTGCAATAAACATTCCAGTTCAGGTGTCTTTTTGATAAAATGATTTCTTTTCCTTTGGGTAGATACCCAGTAGTGGGACTGCTGGATTGGATGGTAAGTCTACATTTATTTCTTTTCCACAGAGGTTGTACTAATTTGCAGCCCCACCAACAGTGTATAAGCATTCCTTTCTCTCTGTGTTCACGCTGCTATCTATTGTTTTTTGACTTTTTAATAATGGCCATTCTGACAGGGATAAGATAGAATCTCATTGTGATTTTAATTTGCATTTCCCTGATGATTAGTGATGTTGAATGTTTTCTTCATGTATTTGTTGGCCATTTGTCTATCTTCTTTTGAAAAACTTCTGTTAATGTCTTTTGTCCACCTTTTAATGAGATTTTTAATTTATTTCTTGCCAATTATTTTTACTTCTTTGTATACTCCTTTGTATATTCTTCTTTGTATAGCCCTTTATTAGATGTATAGTTTGCAAATATTTTCTCCCATTCTGTAGGTTGTCTATTCACTCTTTTGATTATTTCCTTTGCTGTGCAGAAGCTTTTCAATTTCATTAAGTACCATTTATTTATTTTTGTTATTGCTGTATTTGCCTTTGGGGTCTTGGTCATAAATTCTTTGCCTAGGCCAATGTCTGGAAGAGTTCTCCTATATTTTCTTCTAGAATTATTATGGTTTCATGCCTTATGTTTCTTTTATCCATTGTGAATTAGTTTTTCTATATGGTGAGAAAGAGGGGTCCTGTTTCATTCTTCTGCATGTGATTATCCACTTAGCAAAACATCATGATACTGATACAAAACTAGAGATGTAGACAATGGAACAGAATAGAGAACCCAGAAATAAAACCATATATCTACAGCCAACTGATCTTAGACAACAACATACACTGGAGGAAGGGAGCCCTATCAATGTGACTTTTTATTAGAGAATACTCTATCCAAATGTTCTCATTTATATAATATATCATGTAAATACCCTTTAATAAGAATATCATGAATGTGAATTATGTGGCTAGAGAAAGATTAATGTTTTTGGTCTATGTTAACCAATACAATTTTTGTATTAGTTTGATCAAGGCAGAGACTCTATTTAGGGATTGTAAAGAACTAAGAAGTTAGCCAGGAAACAATAATATTAATTAGCTGTCATTTAGCTGCATATAAATATCAGCAACAGTCTCTTTAACTTTGTGTCACTCATTAGGTATCCTGTAAATTCTGGAATTTTTGTCAATAAGCTTAGATCCAGGGGCTACAGAGCTGATAAAAAAATAAAACACTTAACTTGAACATCCTTTGACTCTTTCATTCTTTGCAGTGCATTGGTGTTCATGTTGCAGGGGGTGTAAAAGGAATTCAGGGGCCAATTTGACTATTGCTTAATTTCCTCATTGCATAAATCATCTTACTTGCTTAGTACTTCACTAATAAACTCTACTCCCTCCTCGCCTTTCCACCCCTTCTTCTCATGAAGATCATTTGTTATTGAATCTTCGAAGGTTTGAGGCTATGAACATCTATAAGGTCTATAATTATTCATTTAATTATTTATCAAAAATAAATACCAAGGATCAGAAAAATAAGATTTGCTTATCTTCAAACTGGAAACTTGTTTTTAACACTTCAAACCATAGGTTTTCGATGACCAACATATTATCACTTATGGATATTCCTGAATACTGTAAATAACTTGTCTTTAAATATTCTCAATACCAATATACTTAAAAATCACTGCTATTTGAATTTTCTTTTTTTGTTCAGATTGTTCAATATTCAATTGTCTGATAAATGATTCCAAGAATACTTGTACAAAAATCTCTTAGACTACAATGTATATTTTGCCCCAAATACTCAAAAATTGTTGCAAATAATGACACAACCAATAAAAAATTAAACTTTTCATTCCAATTATTAAAACCCACTGCACAAGGAAACTTGACAATAATTGGCACTTTTGCTACCAATCTCTCTCTGCTGTTGGATGAGTAATTACTGAGGGTCTGTCTATAAGAACAACAAAAATATTATTTGGGATTTTGATGTCTCTTCTTAAAGATAACAATACAAAAATGACATTGGAAATATGTCTGTGGTGGTGCATTTGACTCTAATATTGGTGTTGGGAGGGGAGGGTAACATATGTTCAGATCTACATATTTCAGTGACAGGAGCACTTGATTGGAACTGCTGTTACCAACCATGACCCAGTGAGGTGTTTACAAGAGTAATTTTAGGAAATTAGTAAATTTAGTAATTGTAGGAAAACTCTAGAGTGCTGAACCTGAACTGTGAAATTGAATCAGTCATGAAGCCACACCAGATGTTATTCATATCAATTGCTGATTAATGCATACATTTCATTTAGAGGAACTTAATATTGAGTTATTAAAATGGGAGACTGTCAGTGTCAGAATGATTGATAACTAGAATGGGAAAGATGGATAAGTTATGTCTGAAGGAGATTTTTCAAGTGAGAAAACAATCAAGTATTTTTTTTAAATTATTTTATCAAACTTGCAATGATTGCCTACTATAACCAAGTCTCTGAGATAGGTACTATGATCTGTACTGAGACAGGTACTAATTTACAGCTGAGTGAGTTATGGACCATGCTCTCAGGTATCTGGATAAAATTATATGATTATGTCAAGCATAAATAAAATAAATACGATAAGGAAAGTGAACTATTTTGTTGAAACTAACAAAGTTATAATTCTTCAGTCAATTGCCATTTGAGCTTAGTCGTCAAAGATTTGGTCTTCTAGGATTTAGTAACACAGAGCCAATGCAGAAAGTTACGATAAATGATGAATGAGGGAAACAGCTGGCATATAATAATATCCCATCACTTTGTTCCTTTTTGTATATGAGATAAATAAATGTTGGACTTAGAAAATAAGACGATTGGATGAGATGGTAAAGCCAGATCATACAGGGACCTGAATGACAAACTCAGAAATTGAGATTTTGCTTCATTGTCCATGGGGAGCATCAGGAGTTTTCTGAGCAAAACAAACATATGTAAGTATCTAAGTTCTCCTTACAGAACACTAGAAAATAAAGTATTGAAAAACAAATACCACCTCATTGTGAGTTTTGAAGATGGCCTTGAGGCTGTTATTATATATAAAGTAAAATGCTAGTGTATCCAAAGTTTCAACAGAATCATTAGGGCTTGACTAATAATTTTGGACAAAATTATAATTGAGTTGACCTAGAATTACAGAACTCTTCTGTGAGATTTTTTTTAATAAGACCTTAATAAAAATTTGATACTAAGTTAATGCCTCTAGATATAATAAGACATATTTTCATTTGCGTTTGAGTGAGAAATTGATACCATACATATGCAATTTTTGAAAGATTGACTTCAAAAATTTTAGAGAAAAAAAAGACAAAATACAGATTTCAATTCAGTCTGCATTTCAGTATGTAAGCTCTAAGTGGCTTAAGTGTCTCAGCTGAGAAGTCAAAGTTGATATAAAAAGATTAAATATTTCCTTATTCTCCCAATCTGAGTTCTGAAGTTAAACTGTATAATTTATGGCTTCAAATTGAGAAGGAAATGTCCAGTTTGCCTTTAAATAAGACTAAAATGCTCATGGGTTCAGCCCTGTCAAGCGCCTGCTTCCTGACATTGGAAATAAGAGCCAGATGGCCACCCAACATTATCAGCACCCCATGGGGATGAACAAGTGACAATTTGCTGGGTGATCAAACATAATTTAAAGTCTTTTAACCTTAGAAAGTCAAGATATTATAGTGACAGATTCAAACATTTTTTAAAATGCACAATTACCTGCTTTGTCCTCAACCTTCTTCCCACTGTGACCAAATAAATACCATAATTTACATTGCTCAGATACTAAATCCTTCACATGCTTCAGGTATAAAACCTTTTATTAAATATCCCAAATGAGAAAAATGCCATCCAGGGCATAGGTGGGCAGATAGAATAGAAACTTGCGTGGCTCAGTGAAAAAAACTAGACATTGCCACATATAGAAATATTAAAAACATTTGGGGTCCCTAAATGGGTAGCCAATTGAGTTTTTCAAAAGGTGTCAAGATGATTTAATAGGGAAAAAGGAATCTTCAATAAATCATATTGAAATAATTGGATTGTCTATATGCAGAAAAAAGCCCTGACCTTCTCCTTACACTGTACACACACAAGATCGGAAGAATGGGTTCCACTTGTACTCACCATCAAATTGGTACTAACTGATGAACACTAGGGTGATCATACAGCAGTAATACTCTCCAGGGATTAGGGCGTTAGGGGGGTGTAAACCCGCACTAAAGGACACGGACACAGGGAGCATTGTAGGGGGGAAGGGCATGCCTGTAACCGTCGCTTGGGTGAGGCAAAGACATAATGTGTAACCATAATGTTTATACCCTCATAATACCCTGAAATAAAAAAAATAAATAAAAAATAAAATGAAATAGATTATATACTTAATTTAAGATAAAACCATATAACTTCTAGAAGAAAACCCTCATGACTTTTGATTAGGCAAAGATTTCCTAGATAGGACAAAAAAAAGCACAAACCAAAAAACAAACAAATAAAAAAAACTGTAGGTCCAGGTGTCGATAGGTTTATTTTTTCTTCAGAGATCTATCTATTGTTTTCTATATTATAGTTTTGAAGAAACTTTATATTTTGCTAAATTATTAGATCTCTCAATGCAGGAAAAAATTTAAACATCTTTGTATTTTATTAATAGTATCTTATATGGTGCTCATTATTTTAAAACTGCTTAGAAAATGTTTACTAAGACAGAAAATCCAGTAAACTAAATTTTTCTTCATTTCTTTCATTGCTTTGATTATACTATTGACCACTGAATCGTAACAAAACATGTGTGCAAATGTGTATTTATTTACCTGGAGCAATGTGTCTAGTCAGAGGCTCCTCATGGAACTAAACCAGGGTATTATTTTGTCTTTATGGGAAATACAAAGGCCTCTTCTCAACTGCATATTTGAGCTTTCATGATTTTTTAGCAGGGAACAATATTTTTAATGAACAAATTTTTATCTCTACAATGTTCAATGTCCTTACACAACAACAAAAAAGATAGTGAATATGCTTTCCCCATGAGCAAGTGCACAGAAAGATTTGTTTTCCTCTGTCACCTCATATATGTATAGACTTCCTCAGCTAGAAAAATATACTCTTTAGTATCAAGATAATTAGATCTCATAAATCCTAGACTAGTTGAGGTTATAATATTGTGACAAAATCTGCTTTTGGGTATTGGTGATAATTCTCCTCCCCTTTGGTCCACTTACTCGTGGTAATAACATTTATTATTGGCTTTATTTTTTTGTGTGCTAACCTCAAGAGCAGTGAGAAATGCATATATTCCTAGGAAAAGAAAGGTCAACATGAGCTCTGCACTCCTATTTCCTTTTCAGAAGCCACCCCACTGCAGAGAATCACAGCAAATGCTCTACTACTCCCTGTGTAGAATCATCTCAAAGCACATTTTAATTTAAAATAAGCATAAATTCTCTCAAAGTGCCATAGGAGATGTCAGGAAAAGAAAAAGATAGAACTCTAGAGATAGGCAATTTTTTTTCTTTTACAGAGTTATTAAATTATTAAAGTTTCATGGTGTGCTATTGCAAGAACAAACTTGTCCCTGTAAACTGGATTAGAAAGATGTCACCTTCAAGCTTTCTCTCATTATTATTTGATGTGTGTTGAACACCAACAGAGAGCTTTGATAGCTTTTAGGATCTCCCTGAATTGTTAATATTAAAGATGAAGGGTAGAAGAAGAAGAAAAAAAAAAAACATACAACAACGAAAGTAGTGGGTCCTTTAGTCCCTAATGGAGCTGGCTTATTTCCTACTAAGGATTTTGTTTTAACACTATTTTTTTCCAGATATAGGGTTTCACTTTGTAGCCCAGGCTGGATTGTGTAGTGGTGCAATCATAGCTCACTGTAACCTTGAACTCCTGGGCTCAAGTGATCCTACAGCATCAGCCTCCCAGTAGCTGAGACTACAGATGTACACCACCATGCCAGCCCTGCTAAAGATTTGAAAGAACTTGGCTCAGTTTGTATAATACATTAGCAGGTATTATGGAATGACCAGTCCTTGAACTAACCTCTGATTCTAACAATCTAAGTGCCCATTCAGAGTTAATGTACTTCTTTAGAAAACCATGTGTACCACGATGCTGTCAATTCCTAAACCTACCTCTCCATTACCCTTCTCCCTATAGCTAGAGCCATTTGACTCCCAAAACAAGGCCTTCCCCTAAAGTTCTTCCTAGTGGTGTTCACCAACTACCTAAAGGGAAAAATTTTGCCTTCTCTTCTCTATTGACTCGATGTAAACTACCACCCCATGTATATTACCATGCTCACTACATTCAGTGATACTCAAATTCCGGTAGCATATCTGTGTGTGTATGTCACAGATTTTTTTCACCTACACTTAGTGTAGGTGAAAGTAGAGATTATCGAAAAGTACACTGGTTTTCTTTCTTTGCCTCAAACATATCATACTTACCTCTCACCTATTTCTTCTTAGAATATTCTTTTTCCAAATCTTTGGATATATGATTCCTCCTTATTTCACAAGTTTCAGCTCAGCTGTCATTTTCTCAGAGAAGCCTTCTACAATCACCTAGTCTAAAGGTATATACCCCACCCAGTCACTCTAGCATAATATCAATCTTTTTTTTTCTTATCATAGCACATATGACTGTCTGGTATTATGTATGTTTGTATTACTTTTATCTTCCCACCAACCCCTTTGAACATGATGCCATCTATGAACGTAGGGATCTCATCAGTCTGTTCATATCTATTAAATCTAGCATCTAGAAGAGTGTCTAGCATCCAATGAGCATTTATAAAAACTCATTACGTGAAAAACAAAAGGAATAAAGACCTATAGAAATAGGCTTTCATCTTGATAATCCCACCATTTGAGGGAAAGGAACATACACTGTTGACCTTTTTCTCAGAAAAAATGTACATCCACTATAAAATAAATGTTTAGGAAGGTTTATTCTGCACAAGGCTCTATGGGGCTAAAAAACATACCATCTACAGATCCTGAACTTCCTTAGGATCCTGCAGCCTGAGAAGATGGGCTATGTTAATAAGTGACTATAACAATGTGTTTTTAAAAAGTCGATGGGATAAAGTTAATGAGGTTTCAGAAGAGATTGAATCCAACTGTGTTTAGAATCAGAGCAGGCTCTTGCAAGGAAGCAAAAGACATACTTTAAGACAGTGGAAAAGAGATTATAGAGATAATCCAGACAGAGAAAAAAGGATACCCGAAGGTCAGACAGACACACTAGGCCTGAAATGGTAGTATTTAGAAAGCTTGGTCATAGGAAGAGAATGGATGTTGTTCAAAAACAGGATAAAAAGTTAGACTTTAATCTGGAGGCCAGTGTTTCTAAAAATGGAATACCTGTATCCCTGGATTTACTGGGTGTAGGAGGGGTCAAATTCGAAATACAATTCTACATCAGTGGTCAGAAAACTATGGCCCACAGATCAAATCTGCCTGCTTGTTTTTGTAAATAAATTTTATTGGAATATAATACATGCCCATTAATTTAGAGTTTATATATGGCTGCTTTTGCACCACAATGGTAGATTTGAGCAGCTATAGCAGAGATCGTACATACCACAAAAATAAAAATATTTACTATATGGCACATTAAGGATTTATCTGCCAGCCCCTGCTACAGGTAATGGTAAACCACTTATTATTTTTCAGAGAAAGTAAAAGAAAACCATACTAATATTTTGGAGAATTTAATTTTACAGAAACATTTAAAATGAGATAAAATCAATACATTCTAGAAGCAAGATAACAGGTTAGTGAGAGATGAAAAAGTTCAAGAAAATAAAGATGTGGAAGAAAGTAATAGCAATGAAATGACAGAAGGGAAGAGATATGAGAAATATCATAATAGAACTGCATACTAAATAAATAATAACATAAAGAGAAAATCAAAGTTGATTGAGACCCAGATCTTCAGTTACCAAGAACCTAACTGATGGTAGCCAAAGTAGGAAACTCAGAATTAGATATATATATATGCAGTGAGGAAAGCATGTATTAAGTATGTTTGAAGTTTTCAGCAGGGCATTTTTTGTGGACATATCCAATGGACTTACTCTTGAACTGAAAAGTAGAAATCATAAACTGAAATGAACAAACAATAAGAGTTTACTTTGACATGAGATATAACTCCTCTCGGAGTTGCTCACAAAGAATATATAGGGAAGAGGAAGCGCTGAAGGTAGAATGTAAAACTAAGTTTAAAAATGAGGAATAAGAAGAGAATGCTGAGTTAGACACTTATGCTACTCTTTACCATCTGAAGAGTGGGTCTATTCATTCTTCAGCATGCCTCTAGGAGCTGATGTACCTTCACACCATAGTAGACATAAAAGACTAAACTTAAAATTGATCCAAGACATAATATCAACAATATCATAATGCTTTGGTGCTAAATAATTTAAAAGATAATTTTTCATCTTAAACCCAAATGAGTAGGTGCCTTTCCTGGATACAAGGATCAAAATATACTGTAGCTCAACATAGCACAGAAATAGTATAAAGGTGAAGCACAATTAACTGAAAGAAGAGAAAAATGTCTGTTCAGGTTTGGAAAATAACCAGTAGATATTTTATGAAACTTACTGAAGAGAGCTCTTCATAGAAATTCCCAATAAATAAAAGAGTGAGAGCTTTCTTCAAACAGAATGGAGGCCTCGAGAAAAGAGAACAAATAATTTCACTGAATTCCAGTATGCCACAAGAACAAAGTAACATGAAAATTAATGGAAACTGGAAAATATGAAAACTGAATCAGAAAAGCCACATATAACAAAAATCAAAAACCTCTCTTTAATGACTCTGGTTATATTCATTTTGATTCATTAAAAAAAGAGACAAGAACTTTATATAAATAGTCATTTAGTATTTATAGTGTGTTAAATATATTTAGAATCAATTCTAGAATTACATTTGTGTGGTTCTCATTTCTTGGTATAGATTTAGTTGTCATCAGTTAAGCTTTCAGTTACCTTATATAGTTATAAATTGAGGAAACTCGCTACTCAGTAAAATATAGCGGATTGGAATGGATGAATCCAAACTCACAATTTTGGTGAAGACATCATGCTCAGGGTGTGAATCAGATAAGTAGCACCCTCTCAGAACACTGCCTTAATGAGGATCATTTTTCTCTGTGTATCCTATATGTTGCATTGGCACAATCCTTCTTTCTCACCTACTTACTCAATTACACAAAGAATTTTTCCACAAAGAGTGCTTAGAAATTTGAGTGTTAAGAACTGCAAAGAATATAATTGCACTCAACATGGTAGTCATCTACAATTACAAGAAAATGCATTTGCTGAGTTTATTACCTTTTATAGACATGTTTATATTGATCTTTGCACCAGCATCACAAGGCATGTGTGGAATTAATGATTTTCTGTTTTAGGAAAATGCGTGTGTGATGGAAGGTTAAGAGCGAGCTGAAGACCACACACAAATGACGTCTTAAATTTTTGTTTCAGTTTCTTTTAAGGTGTTTGGGTGGTCATTTGGTTTTCTCCTATTTTCATAGGTATTATAGCCTTCTGTAATACATTTTTCTAATACATCTGTTGGCACCTCACCTCTGAAGAGTGTGAAGCAATAACCTATGAAGATACATTTATTTCCATAGGTCATACAGTCATCTGATTTTCTGGAGAAAACTGAAAATGGTGTTCACTGTAAATATTGTGAGCCCAAACACTTAATCTTGAGATCAGATGAATATTTTATTTCTGACATGAAATACGGCCCTTATACACTGTAATTGATCCTAATTAGTTCAAAGTAGAAAGATGTTGCCAACTCACCAGGTATGGTCCATGAATAGTCAGTATCCAGAAATTTAACCCTATCAGTAAACTATCTGACCTACCATTAATTTTAAATGGTTACATCCACTAGAATTGCTTTACTAGTTGTGAAAGTGGAAGTTTTTGGGGGAAAAAATGAGGGTGGGATAAACGGAAGGAGTAAAATATGCACATTTCTAATTGTGGGTATTTTCAAAGCAAGTAAGATCATCAGTGCTTTCCTTCCATTTCATTACTCAGCCCAAATGCTATCAAGCTAAGTTGTGTAGGAATTACATACAGGAATGGAATTACCATGGCAACCAGCTTAAAAATTTGTTCCCCTGCTGAGAATTTAGCTCACTGGATAATACTTTGTTTTTACCTTTCTGGAAAATTAGATGGAAGATAATTTTGGAAATGTGCATAAGCCATCTCTAAGTTCAAGTTATTACTGGGGTTAGTCTTCCTAGGGGTAAAGTTTATTAATAGTTGTTTGTCCCTTAAAAAGTAAAATACAGAAATCTGAAGAAACTAGACATTCAATCCATTATAAATTCTAAGTCATCAGTGTTCAGACAAGGTCCCAGGTGCTGTTGTGGTCATCCATTGAGGGTGCGGTGGTGAGAAAGAACACAAATAATCATGACATCAGAGGAAATGAGATGGCCTTCTATGCCTAGTGATATGGCAGAATAGACACTGACACACATTCTCACTGCAGTCATCTAAAACATTAGGGAAATATTAAGAATAAAACCTTTAAAAACTGTATTAATTCGGAACTTTACTTGTGGTTAGACTATTAATTCCACTATAACAACTAAAAAAACAAAATAAAAATGCGTAAGTACATAATGTGCTATCTCTAGTTATTTCAGCTTTCGGAATCTAATCGGCAAGTAATACTTACATTGACAGGTTATAGTACATGGATTAAGTCTGATTATTTCATGTCTGCAGTTAATGGCAAGGGAAAGTCAAAAAAAGTATTGCTGCAATGATACATGGAGTTAAATTCAGTAAGTTGACCCCAATCTTGTGAAGAAATATATTGCTTAGGATGTAGAGGAAGAAATTCAGTTCTATGGATTGGAACATCCTGTTAGGTGGTGAAGTAGGGTGAAAATTTGAACATCTGTACAGCAAACACATGCTTATCTCAGAAATCTTAGAGGTTTGGAAAGAGACTCAGAACAGTTTATATCTATTAATACATCCCATGACATATATATGACTTGTACTAAATTTAAGAAGCTTAAAAATAAAAATATAAGCATGAGCAACTTGAACCAAAAGTCCTGACAAAAACATTTGAAGAATTCGTAACCTCCCACTCCTTTATTCCTCATCCAAGAAAGTTTCTTGACTTAATTTATAAGCCAGAGATTATTGCTAGCTCACTCTTTCTAAAGGGCATAGTCTCATTAAACACAAATATACCCCTCTGTAAACTATTTTGCTTCCACAGTTTATATTATTCCATGTCATTTCCTGAGCCTATTAAGAAATAGCACACTAGAAAAAGCAATGTATTTTGGAGCAATTAATGAGCACAGTAATAATTAATTTGTATTGACATGAAATAATTTATGAATCTTACGGAGACCTGATGTTTTATGCTGCATAGCCCACTTCAATAGTGAACATGTGTGACAGCTGTTAAAAAAAAAAAAGAAGAAAGAAATAAAAGAAAAGGCAGCTTTAGAAAAATCAAATTTATGTAAATGAAACTAAACATTAATCCAAAGCATAAAACAAGGGTGATTTAAAATGTGACATTGATTAACGAACTATAAAGTATTTTATAAATTTTTGAATCTTTAACTTGGAGGAAAGGCAAAGTTTTGAGACATTAAGCATAAAAGAAGTTCTGAAGAGTTTCAGTAGCTGTTTGGAATTCTTAAATTCTTTACAGAAAGAGTGACATTTAACTATTCTTGTCCACGTGGCTCTCACTCACTGCAATTCAAGGACAGCAACTGGACTGATATATGCTGCAATCATCTGCTACACAGATTGGTTCCAATAAATATTAGTGAATTTATGTTTGAAGAAAATGTATCACTGTTTATGGCATTAAAAATGTCAGGTAATGGTAGATTTTAGAACTATAAAAATAAAATTCAAGGTAATTTTTTGAAAATAATAGAATTACACTAAGATGTTTACTGGTAATAGCACTATATAAAAAGTTCCTTTAACATTAAACTGGTTACTATGCCAATTGGAGAGTATGTATATGAAAATCTTATTTAAATATTTACCTGAATCATTACATTTATCTCTTTATAAACTTGCTTTCAGAAATATTTTATAATAATTCAAAAATACCCACCTTTTCCCTCAATTTATAGTTTGCTTTTCAGATTATATTTAATTTGTTTCCAAGTCTTCTAAATTTAGAGTTTTCTTTGCAATTATATAGGCTAGACTTAAAGAATTGCCTTCCTTTGACATCATGAATATTGTCACTTTAAAAGATTAATTCTGATTTATTCTAACAGATCTTTGAAGCACTGGTATATACTGTTTTTTTTTAATTCAATCATTACTTCATTCAAAATCTTTCCTCAGTGTATACTAGATTAATCCTCGATGTTTCTTTTTGTGAGAGATCAAAGACTCGGTAATCCTTACCTTGGAGGAATATATTTAAATAAAAAAATATGGTGTGGTTAGAGCAATATAGCTGAATTTGAATGAGTTCAAACCTCTTTAATGAAGTATGATTTTGTGATATGATCAGATTAGTAATTAGTAGAAAGGGAATGGAATACATTTAACATAGTAAAATTTGTATGTACTCTTAGAACTGCTGAAGGCTTTGGAAACTCACCAGTTGGATATTTCCAACTAAATTGACCTAAGCTGAAAGTAACATAAACCTCTAAATAAAGGTCATTTTCCATGTAATTTCACATAGTTAAAATTTTATAATATATATATAGTTTTATATTTATTTATCTATATAAATAAACAATATTTATATTGTTTTTTAAGTCAAAGTGTTTTTTTAGGAATTTAGATTTATGTCTTCTAAAGATATAAACAAAAATGAAAGGAAATAGAAAAAAATTTCACATTTTCTTTGATGAAATAATAAAAATGGTGCTTCACTTTGTGCATGTTAAATACATCAAATAAAAATGAGCCATGTACTTTAATTTGTATGTTATTAAATTAGCTTGTCTGTCCCCACATTGTTAAAATTTCCCTATTCATTACCAAAATTCTACTTAAGTTTATGATAAAGCTTCTGTCAGATTTATGTTAACTGATGGCCTCAATATCTTTAGTTGTGGTTCTAGACCTGAAAAGAGAAAATAGAAGACTAATAAAACATATTACATGAATGAATTTCATTTGTTTTCCCTCTGAAAAATCTCTGAGTAAAATCATGAATTCAATATACTTATGAAGATACATATTCTCTGTTAATAAGTTATTAAGTTACAAAATATTTACACAGAATCTATCTGAGCAATGAAAATTTGTTGTAGGAGAAAGAGAACTGATCTCAGAATTATTATGGAACTCACTAAATGCGTAATTTAGTTTTGCCATTATCAGCCATGCGGGTCAGAAACAATTAGAGCTCCCTCAGATCCTTAGCTCTATCCAGGTTACTTTCCTGGCAAGTTACCACTTTTTGAAAGAATTTGGTTGAATCTGTATCAGTTAATGTAAAAAAAAAAAAAAGAAAGGAATATTTTAAATTTGATAGCAAAGATGTAGTCCCTTTATGCAAGGAACATATGGAAGACAAAAAACTTGATGAATAACATGTGCTGGAGTTTGGTCTTCTCTCTGTTGTGTAGGCTTTCCTTTAAATCAAAGGGAGATGCAAATTCAGGGAGATTTGATTATCACAGCATAATATGCTATATCTGAAGATCTTGTGTCAAGCTATTATTCATGAGGCTTTTTTCTTCCAAAGCAAACTTGAGTACCTCTCTTCATCAAAAGGAAAAAGAATGTCAAAAGCACGTAAGTTCACCATTAGATAAAGAGATTCCACTGGCACATGCGAAGTGTTTTTTGCTTGGCAATGGCAAGATGTATAAACCTGTGACAGAGAAAAGAAATCCGCTTGTTTGCCTCAAAATTTATATTTATATGGTCACTGCTTGATTCTAAAGCCATTCCTTGAGCTCATTCAAGATCTCAAGCAGGAATAAATGCCACCAAGTGCTGAAAGAGTGTAAAAGTATTTCAATGGTTACTTATAAATATGACAGGCAGAAAACTTGAATACTTTCCGTTTACAGAATTCTCTAGGATGTAATCATTTCAGCCATAATATAATCCCATGTATTTGTTCACTCTGGTGGGGGGACTCATGTAGTAAGATATTCAGACTGTTTTTTATGGATGATCTAATTGATAATCTTCAGATTACATAAAAATAGCATTAGAAATATTTATTTCATTGTGCTGTGAAAATTAGAAAATGGAGAATATGCTCTTTTCAAAGATTACTATTTTATATGCTTATTTGGTCATTCATTATTACTCTGAATCCTAAAATCTTTTATTAGTAGTTTTCTAACTCATTTTCTAGACTATAGCATAATGGAAACCCATTGAAACTGCTGAATAATGTCTTGGTATTATGACACATAAGAGTCATGAGTATTGATAAGTGTGGAGGTGACATTTAGTTGAGTATATTTGTTAATATTCCTTCTCTATTGTACTTTTGATCTTGTTGCTTCAGTAGAGATAAAAACAAGTAATCGTGATATGGCAATTAAGTAGAGGTTGTAAAGATATTAAGCTGATAAATAATTTAATTGGGTATAAGTGTCTAGAGACAGAATTTATCATAAAATGTCCTTCAGAAGTTAAATAGAAAAGTAAAATGCTAGGATCAGTAGGAAAAAAAACAGAACAGAACAATAAGATTTTTAGAAATTTAAGGAATGTCTTTTTGAGTGGTGTATAATTACATATTTCAACACTGATTAAATTATGAAGAAATAACCATAAAATATCTTTTAGATTGTATTTTAAATTGCCCAAGGGTCTTTCTTTGCTTTAAATTACAAGTTAATAGCAGCATAAGAAAAAATCTGAGGTTGATTACTGCCAGACTCAAACAACACATATAGTGAATTCATATCTGTAAAATATAAGTCAAGCTTCATTTACTAATAACCACAAATGACATGTAATCAATGCATAATTAATCAGCTAAACTGATAATTAGCTTTGTGGTTTGAGGTATAGATTAAAGTAGATTCTCAAATCTTCTAATTGTCTTCCCAACTGGTACATCTAACTTGGAATTTAGTCTTCCATATGACACAGAAGCTCAGATCTTGCTAGACTCAAATTTATCTTTGATTTTTGGATGGGGAAAAAAAGAGTAAAGAGGAATAACTTAATTTTTTGTTGGATCTTATTGCCAATTTTTAAATTTTTTTTTTATTTCAGCCTATTACTGGGGTACAAATGTTTAAGTTATGTATACTGCCTCTGCCCCCCAAGTCAGAGCTTCAAGTGTGTCCATCCCCCAGATGGTGCTTACTGCACCCATTAGGTGTGAATATACCCATCCCCTCCTCCCCACTTCCATCTGCCCAACACCCCATGAATGTTATTACTATATGTGCACTTAAGTGTTGATTAGTTAATACCAATTTGATGGTGAGTAGATGTGGTGTTTGTTTTTCCAATCTTGGGATACATACTTCACTTAGTGGAATGGGCTCCAGCTCCATCCTGGATAATACAAGAGATGCTAGATCACCATTGTTTTTTGTGGCTGAGTAGAACTCCATGGTATACATATGCCACATTGCATTAATCCACTCATGGATTGATGGGCACTGGGGTTGTTTCTGCATCTTTGCAATTGTAAATTGTGCTGCTGTAAATATTCAAGTGCAGATGTCTTTTTTTTTTTTTTTTTTTTTGAGACAGAGTCTCACTGTGTTGCCCGGGCTAGAGTGCTGTGGCGTCATCCTAGCTCACAGCAACCTCAAACTCCTGGGCTCAAGCTATCCTCCTGCTTCAGCCTCCCCGGTAGCTGGGACTACAGGCATGTGCCACCATGCCCGGCTAATTTTTTCTATATATTTTTAGTTGTCCAGATAATTTCTTTCTAATTTTAGTAGAGACAGGGTCTCGCTCTTGCTCAGGCTGGTTTCGAACTCCTGAGCTCAAACAATCTTCCCGCCTCGGCCTCTCAGAGAGCTAGGATTACAGGCGTGAGCCATCGTGCCCGGCCCAGATGTCTTTTTTATAGAATGCCTTTTGTTCTTTTGGGTAGATGCCCAACAATGGGATTGCTGGATCAAATGGTAGTTCTACTTGTAGCTCTTTGAAGTATCTTCATATTAATTTCCACAGAGGTTGCAGTCCCACCAGCAGTGTTTGAATGTCCCTACATCTCTGCATTCACTCCAACATTTTGTTTGGGACTTTTCAATAAAGGCTATTCTCCATGGAGATAAGTGATATTTCATTGTGGTTTTGATTTGCATTTCCTTGATGATTAGAGATGCTGAACATTTTTTCATATGTTTTTTGGCCATTAGTCTGTCTTCTTTTGAAAAGTTTTTGTTCATGTCTTTTGCCCACTTTTTGATAGGGTTGTTTGATTTTTTTCTTGATCATTTTCCTGAGTTCTATATAGATTCTACTTATCAGCTCTTTATTGGATGGGTAACATGTGAATATTTTCTCCCATTCTGTAGGTTGTCTGTTTGCTCTCGTGATAATTTCCTTGGCTATACAGAAGATTTCTAATTTGGTCGGGTCCCATTTATTTATTTTTGTTGTTGCTGTGATTGGCTTTGGGATCTGCTTCAGAAATTCTTTGCCTAAGGCCAATGTCTATAAGAGTTTTTCTGACATTTTCTTCTAGAATTTTTAGTCATGCCTTAGGTTTAAGTCTGTTATCCACCATGAGTTGATTTTTGTGATAAGTGAAAGATGTGGATCCCAAATTTAATGAATGTTCCTAAAAGAATATTAATAAAATAAGTACAACAATATCAATGAAAATGTTTTCCATTTAAGTATTTTGTTTGTTTGTTTGTTTTTTGAGACAGAGTCTCACTCTGTTGCCCAGGCTAGAGTGCTATGGCATCAGCCTAGCTCACAGTAACCTCAAACTCCTGGGCTCAAGTGATCTTCCTGCCTCAGTTTCCCAAATAGCTGGGACTACAGGCATGTACCACCATGCCCGGCTAACTTTTTTACATATGTGTGTGTGTGTATATATATATATATATATATAGATATGTTTTAGTTTTCCAGCTAATTTCTTTCTATTTTTAGTGGAGACAGGGTCTCACTCTTACTCAGGCTAGTCTTGAACTCCTGAGCTCAAACAATCCACCCGTCTCAGCTTCCCAGAATGCTAGGATTACATATTTAAGTATTTTTGTAAAAGCTCTATTATTAATAGTTAAATCTATTAGTATTTACTGTATTAGAAGTTAAAATTGAAAAAATTTTAAGTCTTTATTAATCCATTTAAGACTCATGTTCATGAGAAGTGACATTTATCCATGTTGTATTAGCAGTACATTTATTTTTATTGCTGAGTAGTATCTCATTGTATGAATATACAATAGTTTGTTTATCCAGTTTCCTATTGATGGATACCAGGCTGTTTCCAGTTTTTGGCTGTTATGAATAAAGTTGCTAGAAATATTCCTATAAAAAAAAGAATATAAATAAGCCTTTGGATTGATGAATGAATCAATCAGTGTTTAATATCAATTACCTAATTTATGGCCGATATGTTACAAAATGTTTTATGAATATACTATGCTTTTCTTTGCAAGAGAGGGACATACTTCTATATGGTTTTCTTTCCCTAACATTCAGTTTGGTTATATGTTCAGTTGCCTGTAAGTATACCTTTAAGGTATATATTTGCAATGCTAGATTCAAGAAGTTTTACCATTCATGTGGCAAAAACTACTTGACTACAGTGGCAGGAAAGAACAAGAAAATAAACTTTATCATCCTTCTATTGATACTCTAATTTCAAGACTATTCATTTCATTATCTTTTCTTCTTCGAGGAGTTGTACTCATATAAGCAAACCTTGACAGGTCTTATCTGAAGTAAACATTTTCAAATTTAACATTTAATTATAAGATTCTAAAAGTTTTATGATTAATTACTTGTGATTATAGTATAAACTATTAATGATAGAAGTTAGTAAAACTGTTTCTTTTTTTGTTAAAGGAGCCACTAGTTATTCTTGCTTGCTGTAAACATTACTTGGAGGTAGTATTCTCTTTATGCTTTGCAATATATGTATGTTATGGACCTAAATATAAGTAAATGAGGCTTATTAAGAACCAGAAAGTCTAATATTGTGACATATTTTGTTCTTTCTAGTGCATATTAATTTTAGATGATATTGAGAGAAGTCCATTTAAGTGAAAATACTTACATCAGGAAAAAAATCATCAGTCTAATCATATAAGCAGTCTGTCAAATAAACCAATCATTCATTCAGCATTTTTTAAATGTGATATACAAAGAAATTATGCATCTAGCTAATTTCCCTTCTATAGAGCTGAATGAAGTGTTCTGTATTTTGAAGATGAAAGAAGTTAAAGACACAGCAATGTAATTTACATTATAATGTATTTTTACCTTAAAAACTTATTTTATAATTGAAATATAGCAATTGTAGGGTTATTATTACCTATTTATTATTTTTTATGAAATATTTAGAAATTAGGCTTTATCAGAGAAATAAATAAAACCAAATTCTCAACTTTCTTCTTGGAATAAAGGAAATATAATAAGGTACCTAGATTATATCGGCAAAGTCAAAATCCTAGAATCTATGGAAGATATTATCTAGATAACATTTATGGAAAATACTCTTCACCTTCAACTTACTTAAATTATCCAGGGAAAGAAAGAAAGAATATTAGATTTGCTGAAATCTCTTTTTTGTTCAATGCATATCTATCAGCATGCTAACACACGTGTGAACTTTTGACTCAGATGTACTGAAACAAAGATGAGCAGTTATAATAAATAATTCTTCCATGATATATAAGGCTGAGTAGTCATGTGCATTGGCAGTGTGAGATGCATCAAACATGAGAAATGGTAAAATGGCTAGAAAGGAAAACAAACACAAGAGCATGAATCAAAGTGATAACATAAATAGGATAAAGATTCTCCCAAGTACTAAATAGCAAGTTTCCCAGGCCTCCACTGAGGAATCTTCTGAAAGAGATATTTTACATGAACCTAGACTTTCAGTGAAACTGTAAGAGTTTCCCTTCCTAGACTCCTGTAACTATGTATGCCATTTCTTATTAACAATGAAAATAATAACAAACATTTTATCTATGGTAAGCTAGTACTATTTTGCATTATTTTATTTAATTCACATAACATTATTATATATACCATTATTATACATACTTTATAGCTGAGGAAACTGAAATTTAAAAAGATTTAGTAACATATAAAGTCTCATAGCAGTTAAGTTGTGCAGATGGAATTCAAACTCAAATACATATGACTTCAGGGCTTCTGCTTTTAAATGCCCTATTATGCTTCCTCCGTTTACAAAGGGTAAGTCTCTATTATGTAGTCAGCTAATGGGGTTTGAAGCAGTGATATCTAATCAGTTCGGATTTTTTCCCCTTGTGGTTTATTAGCTGTCTTCTAAACATTCCAGGTCCTTCATAAAGTTTGTTAAATTCTTATAGCTTTTTGTTATGTGATGAAGAAAGACAAATAGAACATTTTAAAGCAAAGTATATGAAAATCACTGGAGAAATATGTTGCAAGATTTTGGGGAGGAGAGCAGTGGAAATAGTGGGAAGAATCTACAACAGCCATTCATAATAAAGGTGGTAAATAATAGATAAGATGTATTGAAACTATCCATGAAATCTTAGAAAATATTTCAGGATGGGGTGCTGAATTTAAGCTGCGTGGGTATTTAACTGCACGTAGTACCTGGAACAATGCTTGACACATAGCAAACACTATGTATGTGCTAGCTGTTGTTAATATTTATTGTTATAATTACTATTATTTTGATTCCTGCAATCACCTACAATGTTGGATTTGAGCTACTTTTTTGGATATTCAAGAAAAGGCAAACCACAGAAAACTGGAAAACATTATACTTACTATATAATATCACAATTTTCCCCTACTAAATTGTTAAATTATCCATTAGACAAATTATAAATACATATCTTGATTGGGAATAAAGGCATGAAGTGAGTAAGAAAATTAATCCCAGTTAGAATTGTAACCATACCTTTATCGCTTATGAAATCTGACACTTGCGAAAATAAATAAATATGTAAATAAATAAATAAATAAGTTCTTATAATTTCAGTTTCTGTTTCATAAACTTATTGTGAAAGTTAATTAGATTAACTTTATAAAACCCTCCATCTGTGTGTTAAATTATTTATAAGAAAGCAATTATATTTATGGTAGGCATTATTCTAGGACAAGGGACAAAATTGGGAAAAGGATAGACAATGTCTAACCCCTTAGAGCTTTTATTTGAGAATATATAGAAAAAGTAAGAGTAAATAAACAACATAATTACAAACTCTGGTGGTGCTAAGAAAAACATAAACCAGATTTATCTGGTAAAAAGTAATTAGAAAGCCACAGAATAGTATACATCTTTAAACAGGTGACATTTAAGCTGAGACTTGAAGAATGAGTAGGTACCATCCAGAGCGAAAAGCAGAAAGTGCCAAGGCTATGAATGTAGAATGAATTTGATGTAGTTGAGTATCAACAAAGAAATAATTATTGCTGAAATGAAAGAAATAGCATGGGAGATGAGATAGGAGCTGTAGGCAGAAGATGGACCATGTAGGAGCCTTGTGTATAATTTTAATTTATTCTAAGTTCAAGGGGAGCCATTGGAGGGCTTAATGAAAGCAGTACTGGGTAAGATATTTGATTTTATTTAAAAAAGAATAATTGGCTTAGACAGTAGACTTCTAAATAACACAGGGGTAGAAAAGAAGTCTCAAGAAAACTTTCAAAGATTTTGAACTAAATAAAATGAAATGCAACTTATCAAAATTTGTGGGATGCAGCAAGAACAGTGCTTAGAAAAAATTTATAGCATTGAATGCATTCATTAAAAAATTTTGAAAAAATTAAAAATCAATAATCTAAGCTTTTACCTTAGGACACTAGAAAAACAACAGCAAATTAAATTCCAAGTAAGCAGAAGAAAAGAAATAATAAAACTTAGAGGAGAAATCAATGGAATTGAAAACAGGAAATAAATAGAAAAAAATATGTACATAACTAAAAGCTGATTCTGTGAAGAGATCAATAAAATCAGTAACCCTCCAGCCAGACAAACTAAGATTAAAAAAATAGAGGAAAAGAACATAAATTACTAATATCAGAAATGAAGCATACTATATCACTATAGATCCCACAAACACTAAGAGGATAATAAAAGAATACTATGAAGAATTCTGTACCTGCGAATTTGATAACCTAGATGGCATGGACCAATTCTTTGAAAAACACAATCTGGCAAAACTTGCATGAGAGGAAATAGGCAATCCTTACAGGTATATACCAATTAAAGAAATTGAATCAATAATTAATAACCTTCCAAAACAGAAAGCACCACATGAGCAGATGGGTTCACTGGTAAATTCTACCAAACATTTAAAAAGAAATTATATCAGTTCTGTACGATCTCTTTTAGAGGATAAGCACAGAGTAAATATTTTCTAACTCATTCAATAGGGTCAATATTACCCTATGCAAAAACCAGTAAAAGATATTGCAAGAAAAGAAAACAACAGTTTACTATTTCTTGTGAACATGGATGCAAGAATTCTCAAGAAAATATTAACACATCAAATTCAACAACGTATAAAAAGAATTTTACACTACAACAAATAAGGGTTTATCCAAGTATACAAGACTGGTTCAACAATTGAAAGTCAATTAATGTAATCCACTACATCAGGGATTTACAACGGGATAAAAAAGAAAAGTCACATGATTATACTAATAGATGCAGAAAAAAAATTTAACAAAATCTTATGCCCGTTCATGAAAAAAGCTCTTAGTAATCTAGGAATAGAGGGAAGCTTCCTCAAATTGATAAAGAGCATCAGCTAACATCATTTAACTGAAGGAAACTTGAAGTTTTCCCACTAAGATCGAGGACATGGTAAGAATATTTCTTCCAGCATAGCTTTTCTGTTTCACACTGGGAGTCCTAGCTAATGCAAAAAAAAAAAAAAAAAAAAAGGTGAAGGAAGAAATAAATCTGTCTTTGCAGATGATATGATCATTTATATAGAAAATATGAAAGAATCATGAAAAAACCTCACCCATAACTAATAAGTAATTATAGTAATATTGCAGGATACAAAGCTAATATACAAAACAAAAATCACTTTCTTGTATGCCAGCAATGAACAAATTAGATTTAACATTAAATACATATGGCTGGGCATGGTGGCTCACGCCTGTAATCCTAGCATTTTGGGAGGTCCTGGAGGGAGGATTGCTTGATGCCAGGAGTTTGAGACCAGCCTAAGCAAAAGCAAGACCCTGTCTCTACAAAAAATAGAAAAATTGGCCAGGCATTATGGCACATGCCTGTAGTCCCAGCTATTCGGGAGGCTGAGGCAGGAGGATTGCTTGAACCTAGGAGTTTGAGGTTGCAGTGAGCTGTGATGATGCCACTGCACTCTATCCCAGGCAATGGAACAAGACCCTGTCCTAAAAATAATACCATTATATTAGCACCCAAGAAATGAAATATTAGTCATAGATAAATCTTACAAAATATGTATAACGTCTCTATGAGTATAAATACAAAACTCATAAACAATATAAAAAATCAACTAAATAAATGGAGAGATATTCCATGTTCATGGACAGGAAGAATCAATATTGTCAGGATGTCGGTTCTTCCCAACTTTATCTATAAATTCAACACAACTCCAATCATAATCACTGCAAGTTATTTTGTGGATATCAACGAAATGATTCTAATGTTTATATGGAGAGGCAAAAGACTCAAATAGTCAACTAGATATTGAAGGAGAAGAACCAAGTTAAAGTACTGAAACTACATGACTTCAAGAATTATTAGAATGTTACAATAATCAAGATAGTCTTGTGTTGGCAATAGAATAGATGAATAGATAAACAGACAGAATAGAGAGTCCATAAATAGACCCACATGAATATACTTAACTGGCCTTTGACAAAGGAGCAAAGGTAATATAATGGATCATATCAACAAATGGTACTGGAATACCTGTACAATCTCATGCACAAAAAAAGAATTTATATGTAGAGCTATTATTTTTCACAAATGTTAACTCAAAATGAATTTGAAACCTAAGCATAAAACACAAAACTATAAAGCTCCTAGAAAATAACACAGGAGATACCATAGGTGAACTTGAGTGTGGTGATGACTTTTTAGATACAACATCAAAGGCATGATACATGAAAGAAATATTGATAAACTTGACTTCCTTAAAATTAAAACCATTTATGCTGTGAAAGAAAATATGAAGAGAATGAGAAAACAAGCACACTTGGAAAAAATATTTGCAAAAGACACATCTGATAAGAATTGTTATCTAAAATATACAAATAATTCTTAAAACACAACAATAAGAAAATGAACAACCCAGTCAAAAAATGGGTCAGAAACTTGACCAAATACCTCATTAAAAATGATATGCAGATAGCAAGTAAGCATATAAAAATATGTTCAACATCATATGTCATTAGGGGATTACAAGTCAAAACAGCAATGAGATATCACTACACTCCTATTAGAATTGCCAAAATCAGAAACTGACAACACCAAATGCTGGTAAGAATGTGGAGCAACAGGAACTCTCATTCATATCTGGTAGAAATGCAAAATGGTACAGCCAGATTGAAAGACAGGTTGACAGTTCCTTAGAGACTAAACATACATATACCATACGGCCCAGCAGTAATGCTCCTTGGTATTTACCCAAATGAACTGAAAACTTAATATCTAACGACAACCTAAACAGGCATGTTTATAGCAGTTTTGTTTAACAATTGCCAAAACTTGGAGGCAATGAAGACGTCCTTCAGTAAGTGAATAAATAAACCATGGTATATCCAGAAAATTAAATATTATTCAGCACTAAAAAGAAATAAGCTATTAATCCATGTAAAGACATGGATAAAAATGCATCCAATCTGAAAAGGCTACATATTGTATGATTTAAGCTACATGACATTCTGGGGAAAAGGCAAATCTATGAAGACATAAAAAAGATTAGTGGTTGCAAGGGATTAGTGAGGAGAGAGTAAGGAATAGACAGAGCACAAAGGGCTTTTAGAGCAGTGAGTCTGTTCTGTATGCCACTACAATGTATCCCTAATGTAAAATATGAACTTTAGGTGATAATAATGTGTCAGTGTAGGTTCATTGATTATATCAAATTTACCTCTGTTGTGCTGGATATGAATAGTGGGGAAGATTGTACATTTGTGTGGATGGGGGTACAGGAGAACTCTCTGTATTTTTGCTGTGAATCTAATAGTAAAACTTTTTAAGAATAAAGTATATTAATTTTAAAAATCCCTGGTTACTATGTGAAGAATGTACTGTTAAGAAAAAAATAGAATGAGAGAGAATTGTTAGGAGTTTTTTACTAATCATTCATGTAGTACCTCCAAGTATAAAGAAAAGTAAATGTAGTCTATCTATATCTTGGAGGTAGAACCAACAGGGATAGACGGATTGCTTGCAAAATACAGGAACAAAGAAAGAATCAAATATTACTCCAAGATTTTTAGTTTAAGAATCTAGATAAATGATGACACTATTTGTTAAGGTAAAGAAACCTGTGAGAGGAAGTATGACATAAATGAGAAGAAGGAATAATATAGAGTTTAAGAGGACAGACTGCAACCAAAATGCCTGGGTTCCAAGCCAATCTTCACCATCACCTAGGTGCACTGTCATGGGAACATTATTTACTCTTTTTGTTGTACTCAATTTCCTCTTCTGTAATATCACGATGATATTATTACCAATGTCAAATGTTATTCTGAGGATTAGATGAACTAATGTACTTAAAGAAATTAGAACATGTTTGTACATAGGAAGTATGATAGAAGAGTTTGTTTATACAGAAAATGTGAAAAGCTATTTTATTGCTGCTGAGAGGTTGAGTTAGAGGTTGAATTAAATTGACGATTTTTTTTCTATATGGTAGTTGCCATTGCATTAATGAGGCAGTTTCAGTTGAGTAGTAAGAATGTGAGTTAAATTGGACTGGGCTAAAAAGGAAACAAGAAGTTATCAATAGAAGAGACTATGTGTAGACAATTCTATTGAGAAGATGTGTGTGCGGGGGCTGGAGGCAGAGGGTTGTGTTCATAGAAACAAACAGAGTTTTTGTTAGATGTAGACATTAAAACAGAATATATACATTCTGGGGTAAAGTAATGAAGGAGAAAATAAAATGTCCATTGTATACTGGACCTTTGGTAAAGCAGACCTAGTTTTCTCATCAATATATTTTATTACAAAATAATTATTAATCACAAAACATCCTTGATTAAACCAGTACACATTGCACTGCAAGCTCAAGAACCAAATCCATACTATCTCAAGTTGAATCAAAAAGTGTATGTTGGCCCACATAACTGAATTCCTTGAGTAGAACTACCTTCAAATGTGAATACAAGGTCACAAATAATGTCATCAGATGTCTGTCTCTGTCAACATTGCTCATAAACATACTATTCGAGTGGTTAGCCTGCTGGCGCCAATAGTCTAACATGCTCCTACCCTAGGGAACTTGGGGAATAAAAAGGTTTTGTTTGTTTTTGCTTTAAATAGTTCAGGTGAAGACCTGAAATCTCCGGCTTCTCTCGCTTGAGTCAGGTACCAACCCCTCAATGTAGCCAAGGGACGTAGAGTGTTTTAATTTATTAAGACTGCATTAAGTACTCATTTCCAGGACTTAGGATAAGTGAAGTCAATGTCTACCTTAATGAATAGGATAAAACATGTTTATTTTAGAAGGCAGAGAAATGATTTCCAAAAAGGTACTGGCAGAGTAAACAAAGCAAAACAAAACAAAAATCTATCTATTCCAGTCATCCAATAAAGAATGGTTAGCTGATTGTCTCAGTTGTGCTCTCATGTCTTCTTAAACTTGGATTTTTACCTTTACTGGCCTTTCTTATGGTGCACAGAGGACATGCTATCATAGTCTGCATTTATTCTATTCCTATTATATATTGCCAAGGCTTTACTGCCTTGACTGCAACTCATTATGCATTTGAATTCTAAGTTTTTCCTAAACAGTATTTTTCTCCCCTTCATTATTCTCATTCTTTTTGTTTTATTATGTAGTTGCTGCTTCTTTCTTCACTCAATAATTATCCTTTTTTGGGCTCTTTCCCAATGAGGCTATATTTATTAGCTTGCTTCTCCCCTCATTGCTGTTGGCTTCCTCATTGTTACATTTTCTATTGACTATTTACATCTTAGGAGAGGTACCAGTCATATCCCATGGTTTCTTGGCCAACCACTACCTTGAATCAGTGGGTATTTCTCTCTACACAAGAATATATATCTATATCTATATCTATATCTATATATATATAGATATATATATATTTTATTTTTGCTCCCAAAGGAAATTATGCATTTTGAGCATGAAAGTCACAGCTTATCAGTTAAAGCACTCCAAGAGAAAGAAACTCTCATATCCAATTCTAAAGGAATCACAGTGGGGAAAAAAATGTATTTTTCAAAAATATTTCCTATTTTTCCCATTTTTATATGTTCTGCTGCAACAGTATTATAATAAAAGAAGGAATATGGTATGATTTCAAGGCCTAGCCAGAGATTGCTTATCACCTTCTCACTGAATATGAAATAGATTTATATCTACTCTCTCTTCTCCAATGTCAAGTTTATTCTCTCTGTGAAAGTACTAATGGTGACTATAGGTGGACACAGGCTTGATATTAAACTTTCAACTTTCTCTCTCCGCCTAGTGACTCAGACCAGTTTTATTAAAAAGTTAAAGTACAATCTCTGTATAACAAAATACTCAAAAATATATTAAATACATATTTCAAAAAATATATAGTTGTGAAAAAGATGTTCAGCCTATTTCTGAATTGAGTGTGCATTCTTCAAAAGGTAACTGCATTATCATGTTTTTTGGTTTTTTTTATATTCACATCTTGTGATCATTTCTAACTTGTAAGGTAATCATCTTGCTTTAGAGCACACTTGTCAGAAGTATTGAACAGGTCTTACTGATTCCTCAATGGAGGTCTATTTAATATATAAATTTAGTAATATCCTAAGACAGTGGAGTTTATTCAGATTTATTCAAACAACGAAATAGCATACTTCCAACAACTGTTTATGCATTTCTTCAGACCAAAAATATATTATTTTAAAGTGTTTTTACAGAAAGGAAGCGAGGGAAAGATGAAAAATCACCTGATGATTCACATCTTTTAGTTCTCCTGCCAAGAGGTTCTCTTGTGAGAAGGCTCTTCTGTTTATTATTATCTTATAATGATTTACATTAAAAAATTATTCAAACACATTTAGTCATTATTGCTGCTTTTACCTTCTTTCAGTTCCTGGCTTAAAATAATTATGAAGATTAAAGGACAATATACTTATTTACAATTATTATTATTATTTATTTCAGAATTTTATTGGGGTACAAATGTTTAGGTTACATATATTGCTTTTGCCATGCCCAAATCAGAGCTGCAAACGTGTCTATCCCCCAGACAGTGCACACCACATCCATTAAATGTGAATATACCCATGCCCTTCTCCCCCCTCCTACCTGCCCGACACCAGATGAACATTACTTCCATATGTGCACATAAGTGTTGATCAATTAATACAAATTTGATGGTGAGTACATGCGGTGCTTGTTCTTTCATTCTTATGATACTTCACCTAGTAGAATGGGCTCCAACTCTATACAGGATAATAAAATAAGTGCTAGATCACCATTATTTTTTAGAGTATAATACACTTTTATTTCACCTCCCACCTCCCAGGAGTCAACAAAATAAAGCATGATGTGATATACAAACCCTGTAATCCTGAGAACTCAAAAAGTCAATTACTCTGTGAAAGGCTTTAGAGAAGACAGGCCCCACCATAAGGAATTAATCAGATAAATCCACCACATCCAAGACTCAAACCTCTGCGAATATGAATGAGTATATTTGATTGAAGCAAACTTGATTACTTTTGGGGACTTTTAGGAGATTATTTAATGATGCCTTATCACTAAAAGACAGATTTACAACTGGGAGTTTCAAGGATACTTTTCTTCAAATCTAAGAGATATGTTTTATATATATATTTATAGAGAGAGAGAGAAAGAGAGAGAGAGAGATTTATATATAGAGAGATTTATAGACATAGATATTTATAGATATATTTATCTATATATTTATAGATATAGATATATAGAGAGAGATTTTAACATATCTGAAATCCATATGCATGAATATGAAGAGATTTAAGGTTACATTAGCCATTTCAGTGTGTTGATTGTTTTCCTTTGCTGTGCAGAAACATTTTAATATGATGTAGTCCTATTTCTTTATTTTTGCTTTTTTTGCCTGTGCTTTTGGTGCTACATCCAAAAACAAAAATCTTATCTGAGGTCAATGTCAAGGACCTTTTCCTCTATGTTTTCTTCTAGAATTTTTATGACTTTAAATCTTACATTTTAGTCTTTAATTCATTTTGAATTGATTTTTGTGAAAGGTGTAAGATAAAAGTTCAAATTCATATTTTTTGCATGTAGTTATGCAGTATTATTTATTGGACAATCTTTCCTTTCCCCATTGTGCATTCTTGGCAATTTTTTCAAAAATTAGTTGGGTTTATTTATGGGCCCTTTATTCTGTTCCACTGGTCTATGTGTTTGTTCTTATACTAGTACCATACTGTTTGTTACTATAGCTTTGTAATATAGTTTGAAATCAGGAAGTGTGATGCCTTCAGCTTTGTTCTTGTTTCTTAAGCAGAGAAGGGACAGTGGTTGTCTTTCTTCTTCAGATGCAAACTTATTATTAATCAAAAATTGATTAATATATTTAACTAATAAACATTGATCACTTATTATGTGCCAAGCATAATTCTAACTGAAGACCATACATTAGGGTATAAAATAGACTAATTTTCTGTTCATGGAGTTTACATTTTAACTGAGTCACAGAGAAAATAAATAATATGTTTCTATTAAAATGGCAGATAGTGGTTAGTGCTATAAAGCAAAGAAAAGCTAACCTGGGAGATGGAGGGCAAGGAGAAAAGGAACAGGAAATCCAGGGGAAATTTCTTCTACTATTCTATATTTCTTCCCTTATAAGTTATGGGTTTTCTATTATCTTTCTCAACATCCAATTAGACCGATTTTTCATTCTGAATTAACCCCCAGCTATTTTAGTATTTGGTCTATATTTCCAAAGCTGTAACATTGCACTTTACCGTTTAGAAAATTTCTCAACATTTTCAGCTATCTTCTTTCATTATTGTCTGATAGTCATATTTTTAATTATCAGAAGATCTTTTAAATATGAGATTGTTTCTTTTTCACTGCAGCCTATTCTTGTTTTATGACTGTAATGTCTCCTCAATTTTTCCTGAAAACATTATTTTTAAAAAATTTCTTTTTGAATTATTATTGTTTCCTTGAGTATCAGTTTTTTCCTTTGTTGATTTTGATCCTAATATTTCCAGAGTAATCTTGTCTGTTTATTCATGTTTATGGACAAAATATTAGGTCAAGTTATATAATTAACTCTTGATGTAGGTAGAATAATGGCTTTTGAAAGATTCCCATGTGCTAATCCACAGAACATTGAATATGTTATATTACATAGCAAAATAAAGTTAAAGTAACATGGAATTAAGGTTGCTAATCAACGGAGTTTAAAATAAGGAGAACATCCTTGATTGTCTGGCAGGTTCAATGTAATGATAAGGATCCTTAAATGCAGAAGAGGGAGACAGAAAGTTGTGTCAAAGTGATGCAGTGTGAAAAAGACTTGCCTTGCTATTGTTAACTTTGAAGATGGAAACAAGTCATGAGCCAAGAAAAGCAGGTAACCTCTAGAAGCTGGAAAAAACAAATAAACAAAACAAGGGAAGAAATTCTCCTCTACAGCTTCCAGAAAGAAGGCAGCCCTGCTAATATTGCTGACATAAAATCTTGATTTTAGCCCATTGAGACTTATTTTGGAGTTCTGACTTCCAGAATTGTATGATAATAACAAATTTGTTTTGTTTTAAGCTGCCAAGTTATGGTAAGTTGCTGCAGAAGCAATAGAAATCTACTACAACTCTTTACCTGTTTTTCTCTAAGGATTTTTCCTACTGATCTATAGACTTTCATTGTAGAGTATTAATTTTTAACTTTAAAGTTAAAAGTTAAAACTTTAAAGGTAAAGTTTTAAAGTTAAAGCAGTTTTAACTTGAGGATGAGCAAGACTGACTTTAACTTGAGCTAGAATAAAATACAAATGATTTTGTTCTCAGAAGCTACAATCTATATTAGAAACCGCTACCGTGGTCCAGGTAGATCACTCAAATTTTAGAGTTTATTGCTAATTTTAAACTGATGGGAAATGCTGCTCTTGCAATTATGGGGGTGAAAATAGGGCCGTTAAAGGCCCTGTGGACTCTGAGTTACATATACATTTTCCTGAGACTATATTCTGTCAAAGGCAAGTTTATCTCCCAAAAGGTGACAATGTCAAATTCTATTATAGAATAATTTCATTCACGTGCCTTGGGACCTCTGAAACCAAACCTACCTGGAAATGCATCCCACATAACTCAATTGCACTCAGCAAAAGAATATTTATATACTCAATCAAATGAGTACTAATAATTGTTACCAGGTAAGACTTACCTTAAAAACAAGCTGGCACATTTAGCTGATTCAAACATTTACAGAACTAAATTCTTGATTTTTGACCATGTAAAACCTGACAGATTAAGTCTACCTGCCTATTAGAAACCAACCTGAAATGTCAGAACAATACCTCAGAGATATGTCTTACATCGTGGGAGTACATTGATGTTCAAGCAAGTTAATAAAATAACAGATATGCTAATTCCCACACAAAAATGGCATTGCTAATTAGTCTCAAGTCAAAACACTTTAAAAATGTATGTGCATCTTTTCTGCAAAGGCTTTACAAAATAAGAATCATTTTCTAATGACTCTAACATGTGGTGAAGATACAAACAATATGCTGGAATCTGACTTTTGGAACAGTGAAGAGTGAGGGATCATTGCATACATAATAACTTCAATTTTTAAAAGAATGCTAATTAAATACGGATCTAATGAAGGGTATCTGATTGGTAACAACAGAGAAGGATATCCCTGCTGTTCAAATTTAAAGCTTGGTAACAGTTATCTCTTCCATCCATAGCCTCTCAAAACCAAAAAAAAGCATCTTATAAGAGAAGTCAATGTCATTTGCACAGGCATTTCCAATAGGACCCTTATACTCGGGCTGAGATCACAGATGCAAACAACGGCTAATGAGAATCTTTGCAATATAGTAAGTAGAGAACTATAATTAATTTACCTTTTGATGTATTAGGGTATAATGACTTGGACTAGATAAGTCTAAGAAGTTAAGATAAAAAACAAGAGAGTGTGTGCAATGTGTAAATATGAAGAGGAGAGACGGAGAGAGAGAGAGAGAGAGAGAGAGAGAGAAGAAAAATACAAATCGGGTAAAAGAAAATAGGTGAAAAATGCTAGCAACCAAAAGAATCTTGAAATATATTGAAGAACCGGAGTGCCATTTCTTGGAGATACATTAATCAGTTTCCAGTTTCTAAACTTGGTTCCTAGCAAATGTCTATAGAAAAAAAACCTATCATGAAAAAAGAAATGTATGAAGCTTACAACAAATAAGGAGATTACCCCTGTAAAGACAAGAAGCCAATTTCCATCAACCATAGAAAAATGGAAAAATAGCAGTTTTCTGCAATAGGAAGCCAACTCCTTAAGAAGATAATAATCCAACAGTTGTAGCACCCACGTGTGCTGACCATTAATGTCTAAGTAAGTGTGTGACATTCGTGTGGCTGTAACATCTGAATGAACACATATTATGTGGAGTCAATAAATTTTTAAATGAGTATACTGTGCCAACAATAATTTAAGCCAACTCCCTTCAATCATGGAGTAATTTGTTTTGACCAAGGATATCTTTTTCTTGTGCAACTGATTCTCTGAAAAAAAAAAAAAAACAACTCAGGATAGTTGTGTTATCTTGAAGTGAATAAACTTAACATCAAGGGTTTTTCTAGAAATGATTGTTTTCCACTTTAACAATTAGACCATAATGATTAGGCTTCTTTTGGAGGCAATTTTGATTGTGATTAAAGGTGACAAGAACCATTACTATGGTAGCATAGTTACAAAATCATTTTAATGATTTTTATCCTCCTTTTGTATTTGTCTCAGAAAATGAATTCCTTTTTTGCCAATGAAGACTTGTTCTTATCTAAGATATTATCTTTGTCTCCAGGATAGTCTGTAACTTTTATAGCATAACAGTTTCATCAAAGTTTCTCAAATTGTGTATGTGTGTATGTGTGTATATGTGTGTGTGTATATGTGTGTGTGTGTGTGTGTGTGTGTGTGTATTTGGCTTTCAAGACTAAGGAATTTTTCTAATTTAAGTGAAGGTCAGTGCTAACTAACTGTATTTGACACAGTATACATTGCGGTGTCTTTGGAGTTACAAATTTATCCTCTTATTTTTCCCTGCCAGATACAGATACTGGAATTATATGCCTTATTTTTGGAAATAAATAAATAAACTAAAGGATGGATTCAGGAATGGATGTAAGAAGGGATTAGGACCTTGTGATATTGTGATACAGATTGTGTATCCATTATTCAAAATGCTTAGAACTAGAAGTGTTGTAGATTTTGGATTTTTTTTTTGTTTGGATTTTGGAATATTTGTATACACATGATGAGGTGTCTTGGGGCTGGGACTCAAATATAAACATTAAATTTACTTAAGTGTCATATATACCCTATATTCATAGCCTGAATGTACTTTTATATAATATTTTTAATAATTTTGTACATGAAATAGATTCTGTGTACATTAGACCACCAGCATATGGCATAAACATTATTCCTGATAGGGATTTCAGTTGGAGGATGAGCAGAATATTTGTCAAAGAATAACAAAATCTTGCAGTTGTCCTCCAGTCTAGCTTCCCTGCAATAAGCATGAGCTGCTGGCACAAAATGTTTGTAATACCAATCAGAAAGGTGTCCCTGGTGATCCATGCAATTTGGTTAGCACAATAATGGACTGGTAAGATACTAACTCCTTGAAAACATTAAATATGAAAGCTTTCTTGTCTATTACAGAAAGTTTGCATGTATGTGTGTCTGCTGCATTACCATATCCCAGCAGTTATTTTGTCATTGGCATCCTTAATTCCTGTAGGTGCTATCTCATCAGCTGTAGTCAGTGTCTTTCTGGGGCCAAAGAGAAACAGAAACACCAAAACATTGATCAGCATTGTAGACTTGTTCTGGTGTCAAATTTCCAACAGCTCTGACATTGGCAAATTTGTCAATGAATTTCTCCACTGTTTCATGATCAGCAGATGTTTTATCACCACATACATTTAAAAAATTAACAATCTTAAATTTTTGCAAACAACCTACTGGATATTCACAGTTTCCTTCAATTATCAGTTCATCATGATATATCTTTGTTTTATGACCAGCATACTATTAAGTGGTGTGTGTTCACTGAGAAGCTGAGGGATCTACTCTTTAAATACATAATTGAGATCTTCATTTTTAGTTTTATACAGTGTTTTTCTATTTCTTATTAATTTCTGTTCATCTCTTTCAAGATAAAACTTCAACAGTTTCTTATTTATTTTTTATTTCAAAATATTATGGGTGTACAAATGTTTTTGTTTACACGGATCACATTTGTAATGCTTGAGTCATTGCTATAAGTGTGCCCATAACTCAGATAGTGTCATTGTACCTGTTAGGTAGGTTTTCACCCACCCTTCCTTACCTCTCCCCCTTGCTTGATTTCCACTGAGTTTTATTTCCCTCCGTGTACATGTGTGCTTATCAGTTAGTTCCAATTTAATAGGAAGTATGTGTGGTGTTTTTTTTTTTTTTATTCTTTAGATACTTCACTTAGGATAATGGTGTCTAGTTCCATCCAAATTGTTGCAAAAGGCATTAATTCATCACGTTTTATGGCTGAGTAGTATTCCATGGTATATATGTACCATATTTTGTTAATTCACTCATGAATTGATGGGTACTTGGTTTGATTCCATGTCTTTGCAATTGTGAATGTGAATTGTGCTGCAATAAACATTCATGTGCAGGTGTCTTTTTGATAAGATGACTTCTTTTCCTTTGGGTAAATACCCAGTAGTGGGATTGCTGGATCAAATGGTAAGTACATATTTAGTTCTTTGAGGAATCTCCATACTGTTTTCCATAGAGGTTATAATAATTTGAAGTCCTACCCACAGTGTGTGTGTTCCTTTCTCTCTGCATCAATGCCAGCATCGGTTGTTTTGGGACTTTTTGATAAAAGCCATTCTCACAGGAGTTAAGTGATATCTCATTGTGGGTTTGATTTGCTTTTCCCTCAGGATTAGTGACATTGAGCATTTTTCATATGTTTATTGGCCATTTCTCTATCTTTTGAAAAGCTTGTTTTCATGTCTTTTGCCCACTTTTTAATGGAGTTGTTTGTTTTCCTTTTTGCTGATTTGCTTCAATTCTTTTTAGATTCTGGTTATTAGCCTTTTATCAGATGTATAGCCTGTGAATATTTTCTCTCATTCTTTAGGTTGTCTGTTTGCTCTGTTGATTATTTCCTTAGCTGTGCAAAAGTATTTTAATTTAATCAAGTCTAATTTATTTATTTCTGTTGTTGCTGTAATTTCCATTGGTGTCTTCTTCATAAATTCCTTTCCTAGGTCCTCGTTTGGAACATTTTTTCCTATAGTTTCCTCTAGCATTCTTAGGGTTTCATGCCTTACATTTAAGTCTGTTATCCAACTTGAATTAATTATAATTAATGTTGAGAGATACGGATCCTGTTTCATTCTTCTACATGTGGCTATCCAATTTTGCTAGCACCATTTATTGAATAGGGCTTCTTTTCCCCAGTGTATATTATTGTCTGCTTTTTCAAAGATCAGTTGGCTATATGTGGATGATTTTATATCTGTGTTCTCTGTTCTATTCCATTGGTCTATGTCTCTATTTTTGTGTCAATACCATGCAATTTTGGTTACTATAGCCTTGTAGTATAGTCTCAAGTTTGGTAATGTGATGCCTCCAGATTGGTTCTTTTTGCTTAAGATTATTTTGCCTATTTAGGCTCTTTTCTGATTCTAAATAAAGTAAAGAATTATTTTTTCTATATTTGTGAAATATGACATTAGTATTTTAATGGACATTGCATTGGGTCTATAAATCGCTTTGGGTAGTATGGACATTTTAACAATATTTATTGTATAAATCCATGAGCCTGATATGTTTTTCCATTAGTTTGTGTCATCTGTGATTTCTTTCCTCCTTGTTTCATAGTTCTCTTTGTAGGAATTTTTCACCTCCTTGGTTATGTATATCTCTAGGTATATTGTTTTCTTTGTAGCTATTGTGAATGGTATTGACTCTTTGTTTTGACTGTCAGCTTGACTGTTATTGATATATCGAAATGCTACTGATTTCTGTACATTGATTTTGTAACCTGAGACTTTGTTGAATTTATTTATCAACTCCAAGAGTCTCTTGGCAGAGTCTTTGGGGTTTTCTAGATATTAGATCATATCATCTGCGAAAAGTGATAATTTGGCCTCCTCTTTCCTAATTTGGATACCCTTAATTTCTTTCTCTTGCCTGATTGCTCTGGCTCAGACTTTCAGCACTGTGTTGAATAGAATTGGTGACAGTGGACACACTTGTCTTGTTCTAGTCCTTAGAGGGAATGATTTCAACTTTTCCCCATTCAGTATGATGTCGGCTGTTGGTTTGTCATATATGGGTTTTATATATACATTGTTTGAGACAGACTCTTACTCTGTTGTCTAGGTAGAGGGCAGTGGAATTGTTGTAGCTCACTACAACCTCAAACTCCTTGGCTTGAGTGATCCTCTTGACTCTGCTTCCCAAGTAGTTGGAACTACAGGAGTGCACCACAATGCTCAGCTAATTTTTTCTATTTTTAATAGAGATGGGGTCTCAGTCTTGCTCAGTCTGGTCTCAAACTCCTGACTTCAAGCAATCCTCCTGCCTCAGCCTCCCAGAGTGCTAGAATTACAAGCATGAGCCACTGCGCCCAGCCTATGGCTTTCATAATTTTGAGATATGGCCAGAAATGGGGGGCTCATTCCTGTAATCCTATAACTTTGTGAGGCTGAGGCAAGAGGATAGCTTGAGGCCAGGATTTCTAAATTCTTTCATGATTAAAAACCCTCAACAAACTAGGCATAGAAGAAACTAGATGCCTAGTTGCTCAGGGCCCTTCAATAGCTTTAGGATGGAGGCTTGTCACCAGAAAAACCAAGGCACAATTAGAGGGTTGAAACTTTCAGGTCTACTCCTGACCTCTGGGGAGTGGATGGGAATAATCACCAATTGCTAAAAATTAAATCAATCTTGTCTATGTAACAAAACCTTAATAAAAACCCTAAATGATGAAGTACAGAGAGCTTCTGGTCTAATGAATGCCCAGGAAGATGGCATGCCCACAGAGGGCATGGAAGCTCTGCTCATCCCCTATACCTTACCCTATGTATCTCTTCCATTTGTTTGATCCTGAGTTGTATTTTTTATTACTGATTTATTGACCAGTAAAAATTAAGTGACTTCCTGAATTCTGTGAGCTCATTTGGCAAGTTATCAAACCTAAGATGGGGGTTGTGGGGACCCTTTATTTATAGTTAGTCAATTAGAAGTATGTGGATGGAGAAAGGCTTACAAATTGGCATCAGAATTGGGAGCAGTTTTTTGGGATTAAGCTCTTTAAATTGTGGGATCTAATGCTAACTCCAGGAAGAGAGTGTCAGAATTGAATTGAGTTACAAGAAAACCAGTTAGTGTCTGGAGAGTTGGAGAATCATTTGGCATGAGGAAAAATTCCACACACAGAGCTCATACATCATAACATGATTAATCCATTGCAAAACTATTTTAATCTAAATGCCTGTTTCTGAAGCTGCCTGCCATGCAGATACAAATACTATTTTCTCTCTTCTTTGAAAATTACTACAATCAACTCATCTTTCAGTTACACTCCTATCAAGTTTTCCTTTAGTTATGCATACATGGGTGCTTGCATTTATTCATTCAATTGATGTAATTCATCCAACATCTCCTATGTATCAAGCTCAGAGATGAAAGAAAAAAGACAAAGAGGAATGTGACCCAGTTCCTATCTTAGAGAAAACATGTCTAGATAGGTGTCTTAATACATGAGAAATGATTTGCAAAGGTTCTGTAACAATGGTTTCCAATTTGTCATTCTGTCTTCCACCTGAGCTAGTATAGGAGCCCCAGTATAGGTCTCCAATTAGTCTATCAGCTACCCATGTATAAATATTTATCATTATTACTGAAGTTATAGAGACATAAGAATAAAAATATAGACATAGTTCTTGTTGCAATTTGCTTACCATTAGTTCTAAACATTTATTTTTTAATAGAGGATGGTCCATACTTATCATCCCTTTAAAGCTATACCCAAGTCAACAGCAGGGAAATTCACAATAGTCAAAATATGGAAACAATTCAAATGTTCACCAATGGATGAATAGATGAACAAATTGTGGCATGAATGAAGTATGGATACATGCTACAACATAGATGAGTCTTGAAATATTATTTTAATTAAAAGAAGCCAGACACATGTTGTATGATTTCATTTATACAAAGTATCCAGAATAGAGTCTTAGTCTGTCAAGGCTGTTATAACAAAATATCATAAACTGCGTGTGGCTTATAAACAAGAGATACTTACATCTCTCACTTCTGGAGTCTGGGATGTCTAAGATCAAGGCACTGACAGATTAGGAATATGAAGACAGCCTATTTCTTCGTTCATAGATGATGACTTCTCACTCTGTCCTCACATGATGGAAAGGAGAAGGTAGCTCTCTGTGGTCACCTTTATAAGGGTATTAATTGCTGTCCTGCAGGTTTTACCTTAATAATCTAATCATCTCCCAAAGGCCCCACTTCCTAATGCCATCATCTTGGATATTAGTATTTCAACATGTGATTCTGGGAGATAGACAAACATTTATACTATAGCAAACAGGTAAAGCCATAGAGACAGAATGCAGATTTGTGGTTGCTAAGGGATGGAGAAATATGAAATAACTGCTTAATAGGTATGATGTTTATTTTTCAATAACAAAATTGTTTTGGAATGAGGTAGAAGTGGTGGTTGTACAACATTGTGAATGTACAAAATGCCACAGAATTGTACACTTGAAATGGTTAATTTTATTTTATGTAAATTTCACCTCAATTTTTAAAAATGAAGAAAAAAAGGAAAGACATAGAAAGCATACTCAAATAGGTGATTTCTTTTTCAAAGATCCTGATTTTTAAAAGATAGCCTGAAATAGCAATACATGCCAAGTATTTTAGTTTTCCTTTTCTTCAAGTAGATTTGCAACATTGAGATCTTCAAACAAAGGAACATTGAGCATATCTTGGTCCTCAAAGTGGAGCCCAACATTAAAATGCTTTATTCTAATAAGCTCTGGACTTTTATTTGCCTTATCAAATGTTGTTCAGTTGGGTGCCCCTAGTTCCCTAGCCTCCTATCTCTAACTCCATTTCATCTATTAATATTATTGTCTGTGAAATTCAATTTATCCCTTTTAAGTTACACAATAATTATTTTATATTCATTTATCAGATTTTTAAAAAAAACATTGATAAATGTCCTAATATCTAGGCATAAAGTAGTTAAAAAAAGAAGTCCTGCTCTCCTGGTTTTAATATTACAGTGGAGGAATCAGAAAATAAGCAATAAACAAGTAAATCACTTATTTTCAGAAAAAGATCTGTGCTATGTGGAAATTAAAACTGGATAATGGAAGAGAGAATGTGTCAGACAACATTAAATGGGGTGATCAACCAGGACTCTGTGAGTAGATGATATTTGAGCAATAATGGTATTGACTAGAAAGATTCAAATATGCGAAGATCCAGTGGAAGAGCATTTCAGACAGACAGAATAGAAAAGCTAAGTATTCTGAAAGAGAAATGAGCTTGGTAAGTTCTAGGAATAGAAAGAAAGTGAGAGTGACTGAAAGTTAGTGGAAAAGGAAAAAAAATGATAGAAGATAAGAATGAAAATAAACAGAAGCCAGCTCTTGTAAACTATGCTTTAAGGGATACTTTAATTGAAATGTTAATCTTTACAGGAAAGCTGGATGCAGGGCTGTGGATTAATTACTAAACCTTATAATTATTGTGTGCCCTCTAGGGTCTAGAGAAAGAAATGAAATGAGGCAAGGAATAAGATATTTTAAATACCTGCTACGTACAAAAACAGTTTTAGACCTGTGATTAGCCCTCAAGAAATACTTTAGAAGAAGAGCAATATAAACTGATTTAGATATCAGTGATTTTCTTCTTCCTTCATATGACTTTCTTTTATTGTACCCTACTTTTTTTAGGGGGTCTCATATATTCTATTTAATTTTTGATCATAAGGTTCCATGCTATAATTCAGTTAAACTCCCCAGCCACAGGCCTGTGATAGCTGTTGCCTTATGCAAAGATGTACTTCAAAGAATGAAAGGCAGTAAGAGTGTAGCTGTTAAGTTTTGCACTAGCTAAAAGAAGCTATTTTTGCAGAGTGGGTGCTCTTACCAGAAAGTTCAAGACCTCTGTTTTCAGCCAGTGCAAGGAAACCATTATTAGATGTAGGACCATTCTTATCACTTCTCCACTGCACATTTTACTCTCGAGCCACTTCACCAAAAAAATATCTCCATTTCAGTCATGCACAGTAAGTAAACCCCAAAATACTCAATACAAGTGATCTATGTTATGACACAGGAAGAATAGCCTTTAGAGATAAATTAGCACTCTGGAAAAACACCAACTACATCCCTGATTTAGGGACACTGGATCGTTTCTCTCGAACTGGGGAGGATCACATATTTATTTTTAAAAACAGAACATCACGGTGTTTTGAAAATGGATTTTACAGCGGCTGTGTGGGTGACTGTCTTGACAGTATGTGACTGATAAGACATTGTCAGTTCAAGGTTTTATTTTAATATAGGCAGATTCTTATTTTTTTGCAGTTGTAATTGAGGAAATCATATACCATCTGCAGAATTTAATTTTTATTCATTATTCTCATGAGAAATACACTGCTTAGCTATTTGTTTATTGTGAAATAATTCAAATGCGAGACAAGTTCATAGATTTAAGAGTTAAAGCCTATTTTCCCTTCCACATAGGTCCCCCGCCCACCCTACTATCCTCTCCAATGGTAGCCATTAGTTACAGTTTGATGTTTCTTTTTAGACCTTTTCATTTACACTCACATAAGTCTTTCAAGACACACACACGCGCACACACCAGCAAACACCCACACGTACATACCCACACACATGTATGTTGTTTTATATTGTTATTTTTAGACAAAAATTGGAGAGCTTGTCTGCTTTACTTAAAAGCATATTGTACAGATCTGTCTGTGAAAATAAATGTAAAACTAGCTCATTCTTTTAATTTTTTGCTTGGAATTTCAGTTGTGGCTATCCCATAGTTTAATTTGCTAAGTAACTAATCTTCTGTTGATATGCAGAAAATTCGTTTTAAATTTTTCTTCTGAAAAATTGTCTTACATCATGCTTTTACATAATTTTTCTCCCTAAATAAAATTTAAAGCATTGAATCCAAACTTATCACTATAAACACACCTAGGATTTCAACTCTAAATTTTCAAGTCAATGAAAGTAAAATGTTTCTATAACTCACATGAATTTCAAATAATGAATCTGAAAAAAATACATCACTCATTATTACATATTTAAACAAAAATTTTATAGAAATTGTGCATTTATATTACTTTATTTTCCTAAGTATGCTTATAAATACATTTTACTCATGTTTTATGAATATAACTTGGACTGAAAACAGTGTGTACCAATCTTTTACATGAGAATTACTTTGTGTCTGTTACTCCCAGGTGATGGAATATATTGGGCAATTCAGTAAAATAAGGGACCATTTTATTCAATTTAGCAGCAGATGGAAAGATTATATTCTTTAAATATTTGGGTCAGTATGATAAAAATACATAAAATGAATTAATTATGAAAACAAAAGGTAAACAATAGATCAGAATGAGAAGAGAAAGCCCACATAATGTATTATCCCAGTCACGAGAAGAATAATCTTATGAATTTTCTTTGCAAATATGCGACAGATGGGCATCTAGCCTGGTACAAAACAAAGGCATCAATGTATTGTCCTCTAATGATAATAATAAGAGGAATAATAATTTTAAATAGAAATATACATTTTATATATAAAAAGTTATATTTTATAACTTTCATTAGGTATTTAAATACAGAAAAATATAAAAGGATAAAATGGTTTATAACTGAATTCCTAGATTTTCTAGTTTTTAAAAAACTGAATATAAGATATATTCAGATTATTTTAAAAATACATACAGAAAAATATCTAATAAAAGGCAAATACCTTCTTTATTCCCTATCCCTAACTTCTCTGTGCTCACAATAATCCCCAATAAGTGAAATTTTTAATTATTCTTTGAGAAAAACATATAATGGCATATAAAATATTAATACGTTCATTCAGACACACATGAAACAATTATGTAATGAAACATTACATAATTGTATATATGTGTATATATGTATATATGTGTATAGTGTCCTTTTGTTGACAACAAATTTTTACAGAGGAAATTTAAAATTCTACGATGAATTATCCTAGAGCTTCTTCCAATAACAGAAGGTGTGGATATACTTTACAAATATTTTCTTTTTAAACATTTTCTTTTATTGATGTATAATTAAGATAAATTGCACAGATTTTTAAGAGAGCAACTCAACTAATTTTTACATATGTATCTACCCATGTAACTCCATGTCAGATTTTCTGTACCACAGAAAACTACTGTCCAAGCCCTATAAGCAGACAAATATTTCCTCAATATTAGTCACACATTTGACTTTCATGCAGGTAGATTGGTTTTGCCTTTCTTGAACTCCATAGACATAGTATCATGCAATGTGTACCTTTTCATGGCTGACATCTTTTGCTCAACATGTTGATTCTGAATCTCTTTCTGTTGCCCTGGCTAGAGTGCCATGGCATGATCATAGCTCGCTGCAACCTCAAACTCCTGAGCTCAAGCGATCCACCGGCCTCAGCCTCCCAAGTAGCAAGTACTACAGGTGCGTGCTTCACACCCACGTAATTTTTCTATTTTTTGTAGAGACGGGGTCTTGGTTTTGCTCAGTCTGCCTTGAACTTCTGGTTTCAAGCGATCCTCCCACCTTGGCCTCCCAGAGTGCTAGGATTATAAGTGTGAGCCATGGTGCCTGGCTGGCTTCACCTCTTAATACCATCACAAAAAGATTAGATTTCAATATGAATTTTGGAAGGAAAAATTCAGAACATAGCAGAGTTATTTCCATTGCTTAATTATCATGAATGAAATTCCTCTTAACCTATTTTGTTTAGGTGTTTCAGTGAACATAAATATTACTTTTTGCTACATATATATCAAGTGAAATTCTTGATTCATGGGCTATACATATGCTTAGCTTGAGAAGATGTGGAGAGTTCTCCAAAATGGTTATAACAATTTGCATTCCCTTAAGCCAGTGGTCCCCAATCTTTTTGGCACCAGGGACTGATTTCATGGAAGACAATTTTCCATGGACAGGGGAGGGGGAAATGGTTTGGGAATGATTCAAGCACATTACATTTATTTTACAGTCAAACCTCTCTGTTAATGATAATCTGTATTTGCAGCCACTGCCCAGCGCTAGCATCACCGCCTCAGCTCCACCTCAGATCATCAAGCATTAGATTCTCACAAGGAGTGCACAACCTAGATCCCTTGCATGGCGCAGTTTACAGTAGGGTTCATGCTCCTATGAGAATCTAATTCTAATGCTGATCTGACATGAAGTGGAGCTTATGGGGTGACGAGCGCCTGTAAATACAGATGAAGCTTAGCTTGCTCTCCAGCTGTGCTTTCCTAACAGGCCATGGACTGGTACTGGTCCTCAGCCCAAAGGTTGGGAACCGCAGTCTTAAGCAATGCATGAATTTACTCCATACCTTTGTCAGAACTTGACATTCTCAGTTCTCTTAATTTTAGTTATGATTGTTGGGTGTGTAGTATTATCTCACTTTGGTTTTAATTTACATCTTCATGATGATTAAATATATTAAGGACCTTTTCATATGATTAATAGGTAATTTTCTTGATATACATCTGTTCAAGTTTTGGCATGTTTTATATTAATTTATGTATCTCTTTCTTATTGGCTTGTAGGAGTTTCTTATGTATTCTAGAAACAAGTCCTTTGTTAGATATGTGTAATACAAATACTTCTTTTCTGTGGCTTTCATTCTCATGCTTACAGTGTTGTCTTTTTAATAACACAGGAGTTTTTAATTGTAATGAAATCAAATGTATAATATTTTATTTTTTATTAGTGTTTTTGTAGCTAGTTTCTAAAAATTTTGCCCATGCCAACCTCATAAAGATATTTTTTATATTCTCTTGTAGAACTTTATTGTTTTAAATTTTTCATTTAGGTGTGTGATGCCTTTTAAATTGATAATTTTTATATACTTGTAAGTTAGAGACCACAGTGTGTTTTTTTCTGTGTGTGCACCCAGTTTGAACCAGCACCACTTGACCTTTCTTTACAGAATTTCAGAGGTATATTTATAATAAGTCAGGTGATCATTTAAGTGTGAATCTGTTTCTGAATTCTATTCCAATTAATCTATGTCTTTTACTGCACTATTACTGCGCCATCTTAATTAATGTATCTTTGTAGTAATTCTTGACATATGGTGGTATAAGTTGTCCAGTTTTGTTTTCTTCTTTGAAATTGTCTTTGTTATTTTAATAAATTTGTTTGTTAATGTAAAATTTAGAATCGATTTGACAATATTTAAAAATTTGCTGAGATTTTTATTGATATTACTTTGAAACTAGAGATCTATGTAAAGATAGTTTGCATAGTAAAATTTGAAACTTCTATTTATGGAGATGGTATACCTCACTATTTCTTTTCTTTATTTCTCTTCTCAATTTTCTATAGTTTTAACTGTAGAAATCTTGCACATCATTTGATAGATCAGTTCTCAGACATTTGTTTCCTTTGATACTACTGTAAGTAAATTGCTGTTAATAAAACTGTTTTCATTTCACTTTCTACTTCTATTTTGTTTTCTAATTAAAGTTATACAGTCTGTTTTTTGGATTTAAAAAATGCAATTTTTCATTTCATTGATTTTCTTTGTCAATTTTCTGTTGATTTCCTCTCTGCTATGTAATATTTCTTTCCAAGTGTTTTGGGTTCGATTTGTTATTCTGTTATTTTGTTTCCTAAAAATTTAAAATATAAATTTTATATCTGCTCTAATTATGTATTTAAAGCCATAAATGTTCTAGTAATCACTGCTTTTGCATCTCAAGAATTTAGATACATCATGTTTTTGTTTTCAGTCAGTAGAAGATAATTTCTAATTTCCCTTCTGATATTTCCCCTGACTCATGAGTTATTAATAACTATGTTGTTTATTTTCTGTATACTTGGGAATTTCCATATCTCTTTGTGGGGTTTTGGGGGAGGTAATTTAAATTTATTGATTTTAGAGAATGTGTTTTATTAGATTTCAGTCCATTTAAATTTATAACTATTTTCTTTATGACTAATATATTATTTATTCTATTCCAGGCATGGTTGAAAAGATGCGTATTTTACTGTCGTGGATGAAATATTCTATTTTATGTTGGTTAGGTCTCTTCGTTTGGTAGCATTTCATAAGTCTTCTATATCCTCACTGAGTGTCTGTCCAGTTGTTCTATCAATAACTAAGAAAGGGATATTGAAATCTCCATCTATAGTTACCGATTTATTTATTTCTTCTTTTGATTCCATCACATTATTGGGGAAAATAAACACTCACTCTAAAAGAACTCACCTTCACAACATAAATCAGAAAAAAAAAGATTTACTGTAAAGCTAGATGCTTTTTTATAGAACTAACTGATGGGGTTTCTGTTTCCTTTCCTCTTAATACTCCACCCCAGGGAAGGTGCGAGGGGTGAGGGAGAGAGCAGGTGGCTGGGTAGATTAGGGAGGGGAAGAGTCCCATCAGAATAGGAGAAGCTAAATTGGAATTTGAATTTTGATGGGTGGAAGATATGTAGGATGCTCAAGAAAAATTTTTATATCTTCCCAATGTACTGAACTTTTTCTTATTATGAACAGTCCCTCTTTTTCTATAGTAATATTTCTTTTTTTTCCACTAACTCAGACTGTCTTTAATTGGTCCCGTTAACAACATTTTATTGCATCTATGTAGTACCACTTACCACCTTTCATTTTTTTCCTCCATCATTCTTATTTATTTATTTATTTTTATTTTTATTTTATTTCAGGCTATTACAGGGGTGCAAACCTTTTGGTTACATAAATTGCTTTTGTACCATTTGAGTCAAAGTTATAAGTGTGCTCATTCCCCAGACAGTGTACATTGTACCCATTGGGTGTCTCTAGCAATATTTCTTGTGTTAAAACCTATTTTTTATTAATACAGCTATTCCAGGTTTCTTATGGTCATAATTCACATAATATATTTTTTCATTCTTTTAGTTTCAATCTATTTATACCTTTAAATCTGAAACAATTCTCTTGTAGGAAATATCTAGTAAAATCTTACTTTGGTTTATTTATTTTTTATATTTACACTGAAAATATTCAGTGGAGTGCATATTCTACTTGGAGTCAATGTAATTATTTATATAGAAATTATTTATATAGTTGAATTTTTGTTCTCATTTCTTTATTAAAATAGTTTTAAAACCATTCCAGTCTTTTGAAACCTGGACACTACTTTGAACAAAGCTTGAAGTTTAGTAAGCTGATCCTCTACAATAGGGGATGGTAAACTATAGCACATGAACCAAACCCTACCCATCTCTTATTTTTTGTAAATAAAATTTTATTAGAATACAGTCATGCCCATTCATTTACGTATTGTCTATGAATGCTTATGGGTTACAATAATAAAGTTGAGTAGTTGCTATAGAAACCATATGATCCTGTTCTAGAAGATCAAACCCAGGAACTCTCACAGAAAATTACATAGAAGTTAAATACACATATAGATCAATGTCAAATGAAAGAGATGAGAAATTGCAGATAGAATCTCGAAGTGAAAACAGTTTTATGGAAGTTTTTTGAAGTTCTAAAAAGAGATACGTCCATAACTGGAAAAAAGAGACATCTAAACAGTGACCAAAAATTACTCTAGGAAATAATAGGAAAGTTAGTTCTAAGATTGAACAAAAGCTCATACAGGACTCAGCAGTATGAGATAAAAGCAAATTTTTAAAAACCAACTTCTAGGAATATTATAGCATAATTTCAGAATATAAAAATTTTTAAAAAAGAAATTTGAAAAGACATCAAGAAAAAATCAGTCAATTTAAAAGTGATACAGATTAGATATCAGTCTTCTTATCAGCAATATTGAGTCCTAAAAGTTCATTTGTATTTACCAGAATGTTTTAAATATTTTTTGGCCCTCTGTTATTGCTTTTATCCTGTGATTTCCTTCTGAGTGAATTTATCTTCTTTCAGGAATACATATTTTAGTAAACCCTCTATGTGAGAAACTGAGTAGCAAATTTCATGAACCTCTGTTTCTCAAATATCTTTATTATGCCTTTGAAAGGAATACAATTCTAAGTTGAAAGTTATTTTCCCTTAGTAAATATAATAGCGAAAATTGGTGAGAAATAATTGCCATACAGGTATCTGGCAAAGAATTTATAGCAAAAAAAAATTATTTTTAAATACTTGGATTTTAATATAAAAAGTTATGCACCCAGTTTTCAAAAATTATCATATAATGTATATGGAATCTTCAAGAAAGAAGACATACACATGTTAAATGAGAAAATAAAAAGATCTTCAACATTGACAGAGTCAGGTACTTATTTTCTGAGTTATTGGTGTTCCTGCAGAACTAATTCTTAGGTATTTTAAATATTGCTTCTGGATATTGCCATATATAAGTCGTTTTCTTCAATCAGATTGGTCCCAAAAGATTCCTTGTTCCTCAAGGACTTTTCTTGGTTTTCTTTGTGTCTCCTACATGCACTAAAGTTTATAAGCCCCAATACCAAATTAATGTAATAATATGAGACTATAAAAATATGAGACTTTTATTAAGTTTCTACTGAATAGGAGAATGCTGAAAAGATGTTGTCTACTCACTTGAGTAAATATTTTTATTACTGTTTGTCTACATTTTTTTTGTTTTTTAATATGTATCCTTGAAATTTTACTATTCAGAGTGATTCTTTTCTGTTGTAATTCACATTTACGTGCTTATTTCCAAAACACTGATATTCAGGGGAGACATTCTGGAACAATGATTCTATGCCTTTGCTTAAAATTCTTTCATCAACAATTTTTGTTTAATAGATAGAAAAATATGGGAACTGGAAAAAAAAAGAAGATAAAAAGGAGGGAAAGAAATTCAGGGTTAATAGTGGTCAGCGAATTAAAGCTTGTCATGTGATGAGTACATGAAATGCAATCAGCAAAGCCAAACTAAAGGAATGTAATTTTCGGTATGTTATCAACATTTCAATAACTGGATGATGGGTACAAAATATAGTACTGCTCAATCAAAAAAGCAAAGCATTGTCCTTGTGTGTATATATATTTTAACTCTAGCTTCTCTCCAAGATGTTAGAATGTAAGAAAGTTTCCCAGAGATAAGAGAAATGCTTGCCCCTATCCCATCCTTTTCAAAGACTTCTTTCACTTAATAACTATATGAAGTACAAATAAAATAAATAAATACAATTTATTTCTATTTGAGGCCCTAATTGCAGCGTGGTCTGAAAACTGCATGGTAGATTCAGGAACTCAATGATTTGAGAGTTTCCTTACCCCTTACCCTGGAATTTTGTCTAAAGCCCTTTGGGCTGTTTGATTGCTAAGACATTGGGGTAAGGAAGTAGCTATACGGTCCTCAATCATTGCCATCTACCTGAGCTAAAATATACTGAGTATTGTCTCTTTAATCCACATTTCGTCCATCTACATAAATAATTAGGATAACCCAAATGTCATCTCATATATAAGGATTGGCCTACGGAAACATCCTTGATCACAGGCTCTTGGCCATAGGCTCTCTCTCAGGTGCTCCAGGGCTTTTCTTCAGCATTCGGCTAACAAATTACTCTTTACAATGCCCTGGAGTTCACAGAACACTAGGTGTATCACAGGCCCATTGCCTAGGTATTTAACTCAGCTATCTCTCTTCTCCTGCTTTTACCTGCAGTCCCCAGCTCTGGGGCCAAGGCCTGTACCCAACTGTTAGGAACTATCAGGGACGCACAGCAGGGTGTGATTGGTGGGCTAGCAAGCGGAGCTTCACCTCTATGTACAGCTGCTCTCCATATTGCATCACTGCCTGAGCTCTGCCTCCTTCCGCCCCCTCCTCCTTCGCCTCCCTGGGCTGTGGAAAAATTCTCTCTCAGGAAACCGGTCCCCAGTGCCAAAAAGTTTGGGGACCACTGTACCATGCTGTGCATGCCGGTACTCTATGAGACTGACCCCTTTCCTGGGTTCTCTCAGGTTCTCTTGCAGCTTCCAAACCCATTTGGAGTTTCTGCCATCCCTCTCTACCTCTCACCACACCTCAGTTGGAAGGCAGGGCATATGGTTCATTCTCTCTGACTCTTTTCACCACTACGTTTGCATATGGAAATTTTACCTAACATGGGTCAGCTATTTGTTGATATCTGCTGTTAAGGGCATAAATATAATGTTTTTTATCCTGCCGGGTTTAGCAATGTGAATCTCAATCATTCAAATTCTTGCATTTTGAGTTTCTTTTTCCCCTCAAAGCTATTGTCATACCCTTAGTTTAAAAAAACAACTTAAAAACCCAAAAGCCAATGATGATAGTTCCAAGAGTATATACATTTGCCAAAACTAATTGAACTATACACTTAAAAAGAAGCAATATAAAAAAAAAAGAAGCAATAGTGTGTGTAAATTATACTTCAATGAAGTTGATTTTAAACACACAATAAAAATTCAGAATTTAATAAATGACTATTTCTTTGGTAATTTCTCTTAGCCAATTAACGGAACGTACGCTAAGCGCTAACTTATCTGTGGAATGTAGTAACTGAGATATGAGGATACAGGAAGGAGAAAAATAATATCACATGCAATAATATTAATAGCAGTAATCATAGTGGTGATAAAACTAACACCTTTAAGTTCCTACTAGGTGTCAGAAAACACAGGTTTCATCAGTTAATTTGCATTATAATTCTATAAAATTAGTCTGTGATTAGATTCATTTCACAACTAAAGGAGCTGAGGTTTGTGAGATTAAGAGAAAAACATAAGATCATGCAGCTTGCTCATGACAGAGAAGTGATTTAAAAACAGACAGTCTTATTTCAGAGTCCTCACTCTTTTCTTGTTGCTTTATTTTACTTTGTTTTGTTGAGACAGAGTCTTGCTCTGTCACCCAGGCTAGAGTGCAGTGATGTGGTCATAGCTCACTGTAGCCTCATACTCCTGGGCTCAGGCAATCCTCCTGCCTCAACCTCCCAAGTAGCTGGGACTACAGGCATGCACCACCACACCTGGCTAATTTTTCTATTTTGTGTAAAGCTGTGGTCTCTTGCTCAGGCTTGTCTTGAACTCCTGGCCTCAAGCAGTCCTCCCACCTTGGCCTCCCAAAGTGCTAGGATTATAAGTGTGAACCACCACACCCTGCCCAGAGTCTTCACTCTTAACGACCACTCTGTAATAACATTTGAAGGTAATTTGGTCAATTACACTCATAATACAATTAAAAATTATAACGGTAAGGTGACGATGATGATGGTGGTGGTAGCATGATGTAGATATGATGATATTCATAATTTTTAACATTAATGCTAATTATTCTTGGTGCTAATGTGCATTTAGCCATTTACTGCTCATGAAAGACTTATGACAGTGTTATAGTTAATATCTCAATATTAAAAATGAGAGAACTGTGGGATAAATTACTACCACAGATAAATAACACGTCTAAAATCATACAGCTAAAAGGTATTACAGGTCAGACAGAAATATAGCTTTGACTGACTTCAGAGCTCACTCAATCTCTTTGATTTATTCCTCTTAATAGCTTGATTTTCTCTCTTTTTAAAAATAAGCATGTTATTTCTATTGTTGCCATGTTTGGAATCCCATACTGAGTAATTTAACAATATCCCATTATTGTTATTCTTTTAAAATCATTAACTAAATAATAAATGTCACTGCTTTTTCAAGAAAAGTACATGCTGTCATCTTGTACAAAGCTGGGGGCTGATAAAATGGAAAAAAATAGAACTAACCCCTTTCTGAACTTTGATTTCTATCAATATATTCAAATCTATGTGCATATCTAGCTATCCATCTATCTCATATATCTTTCTATTGATAGATGTATTCAACTTATATATTGTTTTGACTGTTTTGGTTTAAGACTCCATGTGAAGATAGGATGAGAAACAGGTAAAGATGTGCGGTAACTGTTGCAGCTCAGTTTTGTTGCTGTTCACTAGCAGTTGAAAAGTGGTAGTACTATAACTACTTCCTGGATCTACAAATGCACATAAACTTACAGGCAAGCATTTACTAGCCTCCCGTGAGTTCTTAATACTTAGTGTGAAAATATATTGCTTCACAAATTCAAGAGGCTCAGGGAAAAAGGGAAATGTGAGACTTATGAAATAACTTCTGGGACTAAGGAATTAGGAATCCCTTGAAGGTAAAACAAGGCAAAGAAGGAAAGCTCAAGAAACGCAAGATGAGCTTTGATGATCTCCAGTCAGGCATGAAGGTAGAGGAAGTGGGAAAGCTCCATTTAAAAGCTGTATTTTCAGAGTTATTGCTTCAATACTGCTTAACACTGTAATTTTATTAACCACTGGACTGAGACAAAGACGACTTCGGCAGCTAGCTCAGCGTAAACCAAACATGTTCTGGTAACTCCCATGAAAAGTCACTGCATTCTAAATGACATGCTGTTACAATTTGTAACCCTAAATATGTTTAAACAATTTAACTTTGCTTCAAAAGGTTAAAATCTACTGGAATAAATTGTTTTTCCAGCTACTGCTAATAGTATGGAAATATATCAAATATGTAAAGCACACGTGTCTGTGTGTCTAAATTAATCTTATTCATTTTAAATTAGTTTCACATATGAAAGTGGATGCTATTCAGAATGAAAGTGAAGCAATTAATTTTAAAAGTGAATTTATTTAAATATCAGATAAAACAACTGCACAATAAACAGTTGAACATTTTTATTGCAAGATCTAGAAATTAGAGAATTCCCAAAAATCCCTGTATTAGATTAGACTAGTGTTTTTGAAATTAAAAACAACATCCAAAGTAAATTAGAATTGTAGATTTATCAAAGCTTATATACTGTTTTGTTTTATCAGACCATAGTATTACATAATGATGCAATCAGGATACAGTAACTATAAAACTAGCAGGGAGGAGTGGCTCAGGAAATCTGAAACATGGTGAGCATGTGACAAGTTCCTGTTTCTATAGACTAAGTCAACCTTTGAATGTCCTGTAGGTTCATGTAGCAACTGGAATATAAGAATTTAAGGTGAAACTGCATCATGTTCAGCATTTGAGCCAATAAATTCAGTGGTACACCTAATATGCCATTGGCCAGGTGCATGCCAATAATCCAAAAAATAAAAACATACTGATGACATGACTCACCTAAGTTACGAAACATTGAGCACGTGAGACCCTGGAGGCTGTGGAAACAAACTGCACTTTATTGTTCTTTCCTGCCAATTTCTTTATTTATATCTTCTTTTTTTTCCAGACTGGGGGATCCTCACATCTCATTTAATTTTTTACAAACCTCCAAAGAAGATAGGCACTTATCAAATAAAAATACTTTATAAGTATTCAAGAGAAAATAGAAATATGCATGCCCATGAAATTATTGCATTAAATCGAAGGAGCATTTTTTCGTCTCTGTGTAATCACCTTTCGTAGTCTAATGAGGAAAATATAACAAATGGCATGTGGTTGCCACAGCAACATTTTTTTTCCTCTTACCTAGTGTTAGACAATATTTCTTTTTTCTTTTTACATTTCCTTTACTTTGTTTTAATAGACTAAAAGCCTCACTAATAAATGTCATTTTGCATTTTCACCAGTCCCTGTTTCTGGTTTTTGCTTCAATATAATGAATAAATTTGAAAAAGGATATACATGTACATCCTAATGATAGAGTACATATGTTGACAATTACGTGGTGACATTATTTTGAAGAAATAATGCTTCTGACAAATACAGTGGGTTTCTGCTTCATGAGGTAATTAATAGTGTTGTTTATGGTTCTATATATTTTCTCTTTTGTCATATATAGTTTATTAAGTAAATTGGACACTAAAATTCATACAGGCTTAACAGATACCAAATAATAAAATATTATCAAGGATTTAATAGTACAGAAATAGCTCTGGAAAAAAATAATACTCTGATGCAAATAGTTGCCATGGTGATAACTGGAAATCACTGTGTGATTTTTTAAAAATATATTTTAAGAAAATGTAAATTTTATTGATATTAAAAAAACTATATTATACCATATTTACCCCCCAAAAAAAGCAAAAGAAATTACAAAAACACTTAGCTTTTATTTTTCCAAGTTGTCATACATTCCTGTTTAATATCAACCATTTGGGATATTGAATTGTCCCATCAGTAGAAATATTTACTCATAAATAGTAAAACCATATCAAGTGGTGTAAGTACTGATGAACTGATTGGAAGCTTGGGCTAAATGAGTTTTATGTCATTACCAAAGCCAAGGCTCTGTGGTTTCAACATACACGTAAAACACATATTCAGTGGAGTATAAGCAGGAAAGCTAGCATTGCCAAAATCAAAACTAATCACTATAAATACCTGCAGAAATTATAAAACATAATGAAAAGCTCAACAAAAGACTCAGTGTCAAAAATATAGTAGACACTCTGTGAAGATCTATTGCATGAGCAAATGAATACTCTAATTATGTCATTTATCCTATCCTCATCTCAATAATAAATGTTGAATTTCTGCAGTATGTAATAGCATAAAACAGTAGATGATATATCATCTAGTCCTGATAAATTAATTATACTTAAAAGATTACAAATCCTAATGTTAAGATTCATTGCCTATAATGAATAAAAATAGGCAACTGGTGGTCACCAATTACTTTTCAAAATGCAAGTCAATATTTCCTAAATCAAATGGAGACTAATCAAATGGGAAGGGCTTCTAAGAGTACTGCCATACATAGAGAAATGGTTCAATGACTACATCAACTGAGTTCAATTAAAACGAGGTCATGAATGTGTCCTCATATGTGGGTCCTTATAATACCCTCAATTATTACTTTTTGAAATAATAAACACATGAAAGAGGACTCTAACTTCATACTTTTTTACACTTTATTTATAAACTTGTGTGTTCCCTGTTTTCACTAATAGAGCTGCTCTAAAATAATTTTAAATTACTAATGATTGAGTCAAATACACATATACACACATACACACACCTCCACCCACTCATGGACACATATACACATACACACACACATACATATAGCTACTCTTACTTAGCTAATTATGTCATTTAGCTAACATTTGTTTAATTCTTTAGAATTTATGAATCACATTCTCAATTATTAATTCATTTTGACTCTATAAGAATTCTGAAAAATATCATAATTTTGATTTCCCAGATTGAGACTAAGAAGGAAAATGGTTAAGTGTTGGACCCAAGGTATTACAGTTAGCAAGGATACCAACCCAGGTCTTTTGATTAGAGAGCCCATAGTCTTAGAAATCTAGCACTTTTCTTTCATATCACTTCAGTTTCACATATATATCATATTTTATGAATTAAACATATGCTTTAAACTCTCCTGTGCCTCCTAAGCAAAATTGCTGTGTGATAATCCTTTAGGTAGCTACCAGTTTTCTTTAGTGACCTCTGATACATTCCTGATTCAATAGCAGATGTTGAGACGCTATCCAATTTGTGTGAAAATCCATAATTCTTGGTCAATTAGGCAATCTACTTAAATTTTGTAATCAAAATTATAATTGAAAAAATATTAATAATAGGCAAAGGTACTATACAGAAACACCTATTCTGAGACTTTAGATATTCGTACCAATTGATTGGAAATTATTCCTACTACTCTGTGTAATTTCAGCCAGAGATTTCCAAAAGATAGTATTTGGGAAGGGAGGGGGGAAGAAAGAGGTGAGATTAATTGAAGGACACACACAGGACACACACAGAGTTAGGAAGAGAGAAAGAGAGAAGCATAGTAAAATTTATTGAATACCTAATATGTACCTTTTGTAGTGGTAAGCTTTTTCTCCAGAATAAATCTGACATGATCATCTTGATGCTCAGGTTGTAAATAAGAAATGTGAATGAGGCATAGAGAGGTGAAAGTGACTCATAAAATGCCATCCAGTTGGTAAATAACAGTCCTGAGATGAAAACCTAAATTTTTCAGATTCCAAAGCTCTTAGCACTATAGCATGACCTTTCATCATTTACAAACATGAGTGAGTGAGTGAGTCTGTGTGTGTGTGTGTGTGTGTGTGTGTGTGTGTGGTTGGGGGCAGGGGCTCAAGATGTAAATAAGTTAACTTATTAGATATTCACAATAATACTGAGAAGTAGATATTTCAATTAGCACCCTTAATTGCTAAATGAGAAAACTTAGTTGCAGAGATAATCATTCTGTTCATAAGTAGAACAAACATGGAAGCAAGTTGACATTTATAAAGTTTGCATGTTAACATTGATGGATTTTCATGAAGTTATGGCTTTATAGTCTACAAATATTTAACACAAGAGAAGTATTAACCAAAAAAGTTGAAAACATATTTCTTGTCTTTTTTTTTATATAGTTGGGAAATATTTAAGACTGATTTCTAATATATTTCTATATGTTCATTTACTTATTTACCTAAAAATATTTATTTCATTTCCAAGATACTAGGAATACATAAGTGAATAAAATAGACAAAAGTCCTTACGCTCCTAGAACTCACCTTCTAAATAGAAGCAGAAAATAATCAAGTAAATAAGTAAATATATATCACAGGTTATATAGTTGTAAATGAAGTTCACTAAAACAGAGAAGGTGTACAGTGAGATCCAGAATGGGGGAAGGGCTGCTGCAAATTGATATATAGAAAATCAGGTGATTATAGATGACCGGAAAGAGTTTAGAAGAGTAAGTCCTACAGGTACCTGAAGGGATAATTTTCCTAAGTAGAAGGAATAGCAAATGCAAAAGCCCCAAGAAACAAAGAGAAGCAGGATGCATTTTGAAATGCATGAAACAGTATGGGTGTATAGGAGAATGAGTCAGATAATTACAGAGGAGGCAGATTTTTTAGAACCTCCTAGGCCATCTACTCAAGATTACTCCGAGTGAGATGCAAAGACAATGGAGTGTTTTGGACAGAAGAATGTCATCTGGTATATTTTAGAGGATTTATTCTGGCTGCTGTAGCAAACTGAAAAAAATAATTCATATGAGAGATAATAGAAACTCAAATCATGGTGGCAGTGGTGGAGATTGTGCAAAGGGTGTGAAATCTAAATATATTTTAAAAGTAGAGCTGAAAATATTTGTTGATTCATAAAATGTAGGATTTGTGAGAAAAAGAAGCTTCAGAAACAAGTCCCAGATAATTGGTCTTACAATTGTAAGAATGAGTTTACTATGGAGATAGAAAAGAAGATAGGAGAAGATAGGAGAAGCATATTATAGTGGAATTGGAGAAACATTGAGCACTTAGTTTTAGACTTGTTAATTGTAAGATGCATATTATACATCAAAGTGGACACTTGAGTAGGCAGCTGGATACATGAATCTGGAATCAAGGTATAAATTGGAATATGAGATATAAATTTGAGATTGTCAATGCATTGATGGTGTATAAAACTATGAGACTAGTTGAAATTACCAAAGAAATGAATTTTTATTTTTAAAACAATAGAAAATGTTTCAGGATAGAGTCTTGGAAGGAGCTCAGGAAATTTCACTCCAAAATATGACTCTTTGGTGTAAAGGATATTTTGAATCGCAGGCCCCTTCCTATCAACAAAGCACTGGACGAGGCTTTCCCTCTACCTACACAGACTGGACTGACCCGATCAAAGGGGGCTATTGACTTCCCTTCCTTTCCCTGTTATCTCAATATATTGCAAGAAAGAAGATCAAGAATGCAACCAGTCCAGGCCCAAATCATTTGAAACATACCTGTCTCTTGGGTTAATTTACAAGTCAATATGTTTCCCCCATCCATTCATCCTCCCTAGTAACCATTTGTAGCCCCTAAACAAAATTACCTATACTCTTCATTTTCCCTTTCCTTCCAAAAAGACAGCTATAAAAATATCTGAACTTTATTGGGATATTAGGTAATCACTATGATTCTCCCCATGCACATGGTATTGATAAATAAAACTTTCTCTCATTAATCTGTTTTAATTGTGAGTTGATCTTTCAGCGAACTTTTTCAGGGAGAAAGGGCAAGTTTCCTCTCACTCCAATGATGAACTAGCAAAAGTTGGTGACAAGGAGAAGTCATTAAGGAGAAAACATCGAGAAAGGATTTTTGTGTAAGTCTAGTGAATAAAGTATTTCATGGAGGGAGTGATCAGTTCCATGAAAGAGACTGAGAACTGACCATTGGATTAGCCTCATGGACATCAGTGAGTCCTCTGAAAATAGTAGTTTCATTGAAGAGTGAAGGCTAAAGCCTGACTAGAGAGACTTAAAAAAAAGTGAGAGAAATTTGAGACAGCAAAAATAAGCAACGTTGTTGTTTTACTCCAAAAGGAAGGAGATAAATGGGATTTATGTGATGATGCTAAATGAACTCAAGATGTTTTTCAGATATGAGAGAATTACAGCTAATCTTATTTTCATGATCATCAGAAAGATTGCATTGAAAGAGAAAACTGATGGTACAGAAGACAGAGAGAAAGGAGAATCAATGCAGCATCCTTGAGGAGGAGATACATGTTGGCATCTCACAGAGGGATGGTTTTCAGGAGAAGCAAAAAGAGAAGCACTAAAAGAGTAGTAAAGAAAAATAGTAGTAAAAAAGAAACAGTAGTAAATAGAATATCCATTATACAGGCTTGGATATAAGTAAGAGGATAGGCATGGTAGTGGAATCTCGATAATTTATTTCCAGAGTGGTAATCAAGACAATACTTTACAGAGCCAGGCTATCTAAGGTGAAATCCAGATTTGCCATTGACTGATTATTAATATAGGAATTTACACTTTCATCTTCCCCTCCCTAAAATTAATATAGTGGTGAGGGTTAGGGTCCAGACATGAGAACCCCAGGAGGGGGAAAGGACTTTGCCAAAGAGCAACCTGTGGACATGTCAGTTCACTGAGCAAAAGCTGCTCGACCTTGAGGGGGACATTCTATCTATCAGGGATGTCTGCAAATGGACCCTGCCTTGAAGCCTGAGGGATGCAGCCTGGATGTCTACAAAGGGACCCGGGCTTGTAATCTGAAGGAAGAGAGAATGATCAAAGGATGTCAGCCCAGTAGATAATAGCATTTTGCTGTTCTAAGCCTGAGGCAATGTTCCTAACTTTCTTCTGAGTTCATGTCTCAGTAAATGAGGAACTAGATAAAGTAGAAAGAGGCATGTGGTCTCTTTGTTCCCATTTAGACTATACGCTTTACTGCTAATTCATAAGATTTTCACATGAAATCATTGTAATCTATAACATGAAAAAGAGAATAAAAATGGGTGCTAGACTTCAGTCAGTACCACCTGGTTCACGGGAATGCTGGTGATCCCCTCACCTCCCCACACCATTTCACCTTACTTTTTGTGTCCATGTCTTTGTCTCTCCCATCTCTTGCAACACACACTGCCCGGGGACCTGGTTATATCAGGGGTGTCGCAAACCCCCGATAATATAGCAATTTCATTTACCTTATATAGTCACTGTAAGGATTACCTGAATTATTAATAATGAAGACAAAGCACTTAGCAGAGTACCTGGCACAAAGTAGGCACTGAACATGAGGTAGAAAGGAAGTGTGCTGAGAAGATGAAGGAGTAGTGTGGAAAGGTAATAAGATTTTAAAATTGTTTTAACATGTTACATGTTATCTGTGGAGATACAGAAATGCTATGATACACAAGTAGGAATTATGAATTATTGATATCTAAATGGCATATGAAACTCAAAACTGTATTTCATGGAAGATAATGGATTTATGGGAAGTTCAGAGAAATAGCTAGTATGTTCAAGAAGACAAAATCTCCAGGAAACCTAATCTTAAAAATACTGTAAAAGCAAAACCAAATGTTAGCAAAGAGAAGAATTTTTCCCAGCAAAGAGAGACTAAATGAGAAAAGATCCATTCTTCATGAAATGCCCTCTTCTCTCCATGTAATACATACCCACATGCCAGTGGCCACTATGACACGACCATATCGAATTTCCTGATAAGCCAAGTTTTCCACATTTTAACACTTTTTTTCACAGTGGTCTTTCTCCTTCTGTATTTTTTTTTGCCCATATAGTAAACATATATTCACTTTTCAAGGCTTAATCTAAGCATAGCCTCCTCTTTTGTGAGTGAATTATCTCCATATGGCCAATTATTCTCTGTGCATATTTCTATTAATGGTATATACAATATTTTATTGCATTATTTGTTTACGTGTTTCTCTCCCATTACTAAACTATAATTTCTGAGAGAGAATCTTAGCCACCTTGGATGTCCCCTAGCTTAACTTAGTACATTAAACAAATAGATGTAGAAGAAATGTATTTGACTAGATGAACTGATCCATGAAGTTATGAATTCATTATTAAATAAATAAAATTCTCAAACACCATAAACCTATAACTATGATAAATACAGATTAACCCACCTAATTATTATAATACTGGACATCTTTGCAATGCTGCAGAGGTAAGTTGTTAGTTATAGAAGTATATTTAAATAAGACACAAAAACTCTAATAAAGAACTGTACATGATTTAATTAATAAGTAGAGACCAGATTAAGTTTGAACTAACCGCTGGTATTTCAAGTTCAAGTTTACCGCATCTTCCCATTTATTATTTTCTAAACCATTCTATATTACAACAATTTCCGCCTCCTCCAAACTTGGCCAATATTTATTGTTTGTATTACTCACTTGATTATTAATCATGTACTACCTTGTGATCATTCTTATACTGTTACATTAAATAAATTGAATTGTTTTTTTTCATTTAGCACTTTGCATAGTTATTTTGTATTTTCTCAACCCAATTATAATATCATAGAGAAGTTTAATTTACAAAACCTGTCAAGCATATATTAATACTTATTGAGTGTCTATGCTGTGCCAGGAACCCTTCTAGGTATTAAGGGGACAAGCAATTAAAAAATAAAAAGCCCTTTCCCCCAAAAATTAAATCAAACAAGGGAGATTAATGTAACATCATTAACAAAGATACATATAAAATGCTAAGGAAATCCAAGGGTCCGATGGAAACCTCACAGAAAAGCTGACATCCGATTTTTATCTTAAAGGGCAGAATAAAAGTTTTTCAGCTGAAGAATGAAAATAAGAGCATTGATAGCTAAGAGAACAGAATATGCAGCCTAAGTGAATATTTTAGTAATTAGGAATATTTCGACCTGCCCATGTGATGTGACATTAAACTGATTCAGTTTTAATTCTCAATTTCAATTTGGTTCAATGTATCAATCCATCACCACTGTCCCTTGCTAGGGCACATGTAAAATAGAAATTTTAGAGCCTTAAAGCCAGTTGACCCTGTTCAAGAGAAATACTTGACCTTTCAGTAAGATCCTAAACGACCTATCTTACTCATTAGCTAAGATCATCTAAAATTAGCATATCAAAAAACAGATCTTAAAGGATTGAGCTGGTAGAGGTCTCCCTGGGCTTAAGAAGAGAAATTTTATGTCTTAGCTGCAGTAAAGAAGAAAGAACATATGCTATCGGGAATAAAAACAGAAAACCCACCCCCCTTTTCAGTTTCAGGGAAGTTAGGAGAAAGAGAAAAAGAGTAGGAAGGCAAATTGTCAAAATGTAACTACTGATTTTTGCTCTCTAAGCATATATTTGGAAGATAGGGAGTAATTTTGGATAAGCATATAAGCTGTTTAAACATGGTCAGGCAGTAAGTAAGGAGGGAAGGTTAAGGACTTTTAAGAATAGAGGTGGTTAGCTTTTGTGGTTTGACAGTGGACCACCAGACTAGCCAGCCGGGTGCAGAACTTTGTCAGTAGCTGAAGGCCTATAGCTATTCCATTTTCATGTACAGACGGTAAGGGTCACCTAGGGAAGGTTAAGCCAGAAAAGATTAGATGACAATTTAACTCAGGCACAAATGCCAATAGAATAAGTACCACAGATGTACATAAAATCAAGCCCACAGATCATAGGCATAAAAAAAACCAATTATGTCAAGAATTCTGACATAAGATCCAGCCAAGGAGCTGGCTCTTCTGCTACTGAGAGAAAATATAAACCTTTCCCTCTATTCACGAAGATGCCTTAAAACTAAGAAGGGGAAGGGGTGGCTCTGGGTGAGACTGATCAAAATGTATCACCAAGACTGAAGGCTCCCTGAGTGGAATATCTAAATAATTAAATCAGACAATGCTTTAAACACGATTGACTATATAGTTATGTTAGGTAGACAATGAGGACCTATGGCCCCTCCTGGGGACAAAGGTGGGAGCCCTGAGCAACTGCAACACCTGGGGAAGGAGGGAATACCCTACCATTATGCCAGTCAGAACTTAGCGCACCAACAGCAAAAGAGTGCAGAAGTACAACAGGGTCTGGAAGGTGACCTAGAACAACTTAAGGCTAATTACCATGTCATTGGCTTAAATCTGCATTGCAGTTCACCCACCAAATGGGCTTTCAGAGAGGCTCATGGGAGATCTGCATGAGCAGTAAGACTCAGGTCATATAACTCCCAACTGTCCATCACACTGGTTCCGTGGCAACATCTGAACCCTGAGGGGGGCCCAATCCAGACACTGTAAAACAAGACTCCAGACCATAACCATGATCCTTTTTGTTACAACAATGGGTCCGTTATTTGTCTGGGGGAACGTATCTTGCTCTTGCTCTGGGAACCTATCTTGTCCTTCCTCAATAAACTTTGTTTCACGCTTGCCTTGCTTTTGGTGTCTCTGATCATTCTTCAGCCACGAGCACACCAAGAACCAAGAACAGACTACAATCCAACAGTTGGATTCTGTAGCTGTAGGTGCTATTTTTCCCTGTTGACCAGATGATTGAAACTTGGGGACTGACCTGGTTCATTACACGATGTGTGTGTGTGTACAAATAATTCACGATTCTATCCATCTGAGCTATAGCAGAAATAAATATACTATCCTGCTACAATTAGAATCTGTGTTATTTGAATTCAGGGACCAAATGGAGCATGAATAATAAAGCTGTTACTAAAGACCAACATTTTGTTAAATGATGAAAAGGAGAAAGTGGGGTAACCAAGAAGGGAAATGAAAGGAAAGACAGGACAACAATAGTATTCTGCTTGCTCGTTTCACTGTATTTAGGAGGCTGAGAATATTTGTAGACTGAAAGGAAAAGAGTCAGTGGAGAGAGATTAACAATGCAGTAGTGCTCCGTTATTCACGATTTCACTTATTTCAGTTACCTGTTGTCAAATGTGATTCAAAAATATTAAATGGAAAATTCCAGAAATAAACAATTCATAAGTTTTAAATTGCCTGGTGTGCTCAGTAATAATGATAAAATTTCAGGCCATCCTGCTTCATCTTGCCCAGGCTGTGAATCATCCCTTTGTCCAGCATACGGTATGCTACACTTTACATGCTCCTTCTCTTTAGTCTCTGTCTTGGTTATCAGATCAACTTTCGTGGTACCAAAGTGCCTGTGTTCAAGTAATGCTTATTTTACTTATTAATGGCTGGCAATTCAAATATGCCAAAGAGAAGCCATGAAGTGATGCTTCCTTTACATGAAAAGGTGGAAGTTCTCCACTTAATAAGGAAAGAAAACAAATTGTATGCCTGATAAAAGGAGCTAACAGTCAATTGCTTATTGCACTCCCAGCAACTGGGACCACAAATCCTTCACTGAGGCATTTATGGTTAATCAAATTGACATTTCCATATGTCAAAAATGCTAGCATATCAGCCATTTAATATGATTCGGGCTAATATATATTCGTTCAATTATGTATATGTTATTTTATGTAAAAATCAGCAAGGTATCCTGTAGTCAGTTGTAATTTGGCTAGGGTTGGGTAGCTTAAGTGTGTTTTTAAAAGGTCACATAACTGAAGATTCCCAATGTGGAGCTAACAGCCAACTAAAGACATCAAGCCAGGAAAGACCTCAAGCTAGCACAGACTCTAAAGGGGAGATAATTTTATGTTATTACATTAAATATCATTGTTTCAGGTTGTGTTGTTTATATGTTTCCAAATTCATCATGTGTGCAATTGTACTTTTATGGCATTTTTGCTGCTTCAATTCAAATATGCGTCTTATTCATATTTGTTCTTATCCAGCACCTAGTTCTGGAATCTTCCTATAGCAAGGATTCCGTAGGTGTGAGCTGACTTTGGATTAAATGATCTGGTTAGAACATTTCCCATGTGTAATGAAGGAGCTCAGGAAATTTCATCCCAAAATGTGATTCCTTGGTGTAAAAGAGTATTTTCAATTAAAGGCCTTTGAAGTAACAGGCCTTGGAAGGGGCTTTTCCTCTATCTGCATAAACCAAACTGACCCATCAGAAAGAACAATCGAGTTTCCTTCTCTGTTATCTCTCACTAATAATGCAGGAAAGAAGCTCAAGAATGCAACCAGACCTGGCCCCAATTATTTTAAATATTATTCCCGTCTCTCAGGTTAATGTACTTTGCAAAGAAAATCATTTATAAAACAATCTGTTTCCCCCCATCCATTCTTTCTCCCTAGCGACCATTTTTGCCCCTAAACAAAATTATCTATATTCTTCATCTCCTCCTCCCCTCTCAAAGGAGGGTATATAAATTCTTGGACCCCATTGGGATATTGGTTAATCACTCTGTGATTTTCCCCATGGGCACAGTAAATAAACCTCTTTCTCTTATTAATCTGTCTTAATCGTGAGTTTATCTTTCAACGTGGTAAATAAACCTCTTTCCCTTATTAATCTGCCTTAATTGTGAGTTGATCTTTCAGCATACTTTCAGGGGAAAAGGGACGTACCCCCTTACCCTCACAGTAGAGATTAACATAGACTGGAATATGGGGTAGTTTATGCCTATTACAGGCCTAGGACTTAGAACCTACTTCTTTTAGACTTGCATACAACTTCATAGTTAGTGGTATTGATTTTCTATAACAGCTGTAGCAAATTATTTAGTGGCTTAAAACAATGCAAATTTATTGTCTCAGTGTCATAAATTTAAAATAGGTCATCAGGGTCATATTTCTTCTGAGGACCGGAGGGGGTGATGCATTTTTTTCCCTTTTTAAGGTTCTGAATCCTCTTTCTGGTCATATCTCTTATCCTCTAATTCTGAACTTCTTGCCTTCCTCCTATAAAGGTATTCATTGTTAAATTTGCTCACGTGGGGAACTAAGGATCATTCTCCATCTCAAGATCTTTTATTTCCTCACATCTTTAAAGCCTTTTGGCCTTGTGGGGAATTTTGACAAGATTTTTCCAGGTATTAGGATTTAGACATCTTTGGGGAACCAGTATTTGCCAACTGATGGACCTGGACCTCATTTTTCTTTCCTGGCAAGTGAATATATTCCACACTACATATCGAAGGGCCCTTCTAACATTCTACACATATGACTTTATGACCAATAAAGAACAAATTATGTTTCACATTTTCTGCTTTATACTACAAAATTAATACACTCTAAGAAAAGCTGCCAAAATATCATGTGATAAAGAATTGCAATGATAAGAACCAGGATATGAGTGATTTTTTGTGGAATGTTAGCTCTAAAAATCATTAAGTTGACTGTTACCCTCCTCCCATCTGTTGCTACTTGACTGTGCATTTAGGCATCTAGTCCTTTCTGAAAGTTTTATCAATCATAAAGATAGGTCCAGCTCATATATGAAAAACCACAAACTCCAATATGTACCATATTATAGAACATATTATAAAGAAACATATTTCTTTCTATAAAGAAAGAAAACATGTCTAGAAACAAGAATAAAAAACCCTTTTCTTTGCTTATAAGTAGTATTTTTTTCTGACTATAAATTTCCTAAGAAAAGTAGACCTACTAGTTGCTGCTGTTTTAACTTGTGTTTATTTGTTTTTCTTGTTGTTTTTGTTTTGTAATTTTAGTGGTCACTCAGTCTTCCATATAATTTGTTCAAAAAGGACAATTCTTGATGTTGAAATTTCCATGTCTTTCTTTTACGTAGTTGTTTCTTTCACATTCAAATGAAAAAGAAAAGCTTTTTTTCTCCCTTTGATTTAAAAAGAATTCATTATACTTTAGAAAGGAATGAAATAACTTCATTCTAAAATCCAGGTGAGCAAAAAATATATATATATCTTGCATGACAATGCACATTGTTAGCTTGCTCCCAATATAAGCACTTACCTACTCCACTGTAGTATCCCAACGTTATTACATCTGAGCTTTCTCAAACACAGAAAATATATTTTTAACTTGTTGACCCAAGAGATTTAAAGTGGCTTAACAGAAGCATTCATTTTTTGGAATGAAGATTTGCACAACCTGCTGCTTGCCATTCATTGTTACTGCCAGTTGATCTATTTTTGTATTCTCTCTCATTAACAGAAATCCACACTTGTAGCATTCCTTTCAAATACAATTACAGACTAGTGACCTCTGCAAGATGGCTGACTAGAAGCTCTTAGTGCTCAGCTCCCACACAAAGACAGCCAATGCCACAAATAAATAACTACATTTTGATGAAAATAACTAAAGAAGAACACCAGAGTACATCAAAGGAATAGCAGAAATCCTGTAGAGCACAGAAATCCAGGAGGGTCACATAGAGAACAGAAGGATACATCTGGCCTCTGCCACTCCATACTCCCATTGGCATCAGCTCGGAGTCAGGAGGGACATCTCCCCACAGGGAAAAGGTGAGCAAAAGGACTCCAGCAGCTCCCGTCAACACCATAGTCACCCGTAGTCCTGGCTACTGCAGTCCTCACAGGCACTAAGCCCACCCCAGAAAGCTGCCTGAAACCTACAGTTTTGCCGTGGCTGAAAAACTCTCATACCCACCTCGTATGCAGAGTAGCAGAGGAAGAAAAAGCCTTTCAAACAAAACTCTTTCCTGAGAAAGGGAGAATAACTTCCAAATCAAAAAATCAATGATATTGATGTTAGCATCTATACCTGGCTTATGGTATAGGCTTGGGAACATTTTTGTTTAGCTTTGGAAAGGCTACACTTCCTTCTTTAATATTTTTTGGCCTTAAAAATGAAAGAGCAATTAGAAAATTAAGTTGACTTGTACAGAAAACTCAACAGGTGGAAATTAAAGCAATGAGATATTATAAACAGGGTAACCAACCCACTGATCTATCTTATTCAAACAAGATTTTGCCAATTAGCACTGGTCATTAGGTATGCGCCACTAGAGACCATTTCAGAATACAATGATCTATACGACATAAGGTGAGAACCGTGCGGTGGTTCAGCTAAACCAGAAGCAAAACCCAAGTGTCTGTGGGTCACATTCCTAGTTCACAACAAAGTGGTGGTTCAGGGTTTGTGTTTTAATTAGTTTACACCATCCAAAAATGTAGAGATTTTACAGAATAAAAGAGATTTCTGATTTCTCTTGAATAATTTGATAATTATAAGCTTGAATTTCCATTTAGCAAAAATCAGCTGTTTCGGAGAGGGATCGCTCATCTCTACACAGGGCGTGCCTTTCCAGTTCCCACAATCCTGCCACCATTTACTACCTTCCTGATACTGAGACAGAATGTCAATTGCCAACTGTCATTTTTCCCGTGGCCCATTTTACATCCTTTATATTACTTCTCGGACATTGTAGGCACCTGAGTTTATGATCCCGAGCTAATACTATTACATTCATTTACCAATGAATCTGTGAAAGAAATAATGCTGAGTACCCTAAAACTTGAAATAATGCATTTTGAGAATGTAACAAGACATAATTCAATTGGGAATATTTTATGCATTCATTTATTTATCCTTTTTTATATAATATTTTTTGAACATAAACTACACACCTGGCATTGTGCTGGTTGTTAGATATTGCAGTAAATAAAATGGGCATTGTTCCTCAAGCAAAGAAAACAATTACGAGCTTGATGAAGGACAGAAAAAAAAATTTAGGTTGCTATGAAATCATGTGAGAGAGGAAATCAAACTTTTAAAGGAGGGAAACAAATCACCAAAGTCCAAATAAGGTAACCAAATTATAACAATGTGACTGAAACATGATTGATGAAAAAGTGCTAAAGCACAATAAATTCTACAAATAGATCAGAAAAGTAAATAAGGATACACTCATATGAAAAGAGAGCAGCTGTGAGAGGTCAAAAAATACTACTAAAGAACAAGAATTTCCCTGTCCTCTGGAAGGGATAGAATGTACAGAATATATGTGTGTGTGATACACACACACATACACTCACACACACACATACACACACGTATATATTTATATATGTTCACACACACAAACATATTATTTAGCAGTTACTAAGTTAAATGCCATTATATGCATCATCTCATTCAATTCTCTTAGCAAATTTATGAAGCAGGAAGTATTATTAGCCATGTTTTGGAGATGAATCCATGAGGCTCAGAAAGTTAAGCTTACAAAAGTCACATATTAAATGTTAAAGCCAGGTCTCAAAATCAAATTCTCTGATTCTAAAATGTAAAAAGAAAAATAACACAAAACTAAAACATCTCATCAGAGTTTTCTATGACATACGTGGAACGTCCCTCAAGATCATCTAGTTTGCTTTGTTGAAAATCCACACCCATCAATCAACCTTCTACATAATTATTCAAATGCTCATGTAGTCTGCTCCTGGAGAACATGGTGTCCTATGTAGTAGACATGCAGTCTAGTGCATGAAAAAAGCATACCCCATTGCAAATTCCAGGATTGGCATTTGTTTATTTAATCACCTTTGGTTTTTTTTTTGGTTGCAAAAGTTGACTTCCCCGAGTTTAACCAACTCTGGAGGAGTCAAAAACTCCATGTTTTTGAACTTGCAAAGTTTGGAAATACTGGGCTTATTCTGAGTTCAGCAACAAGGGAGAATCGAACAAGTTAAACAGATGTGAACCAAAATGCCATTTAATTAGGAAGCCTCTTTAAGGTATATAACTTTAATCTACAGGTAAGTTAGCTTGCAACTACTTCAGCCTTAATTTGGCAGACTCTTCCACTTAGTTACAAGGAGGAGATGGGACTTCCTGCATGCCTGGCCTCTTTCCACATGGTGAAGAGTAGTCCATAGTGCACTCCCTCATCAGTGGGCTAGCTTTGAAAGACAGAACCCAAAAGGGGCTCAGCCATGCATGCTTGTTTTATGCTCCTACACTGTCAACAGGGATTCTCATGTCTTAGCTCACTTAATGGTGGAGAGGGCCAGATCAAAAGAGTGAGAAGAAAATGACTTCTGCCAGAATCCTGAATGAGCCTAGGAGAAGATTCTCCCCCGAGAACCTCCAGATAAGAGCCCAGGCCAGTCAACATCTCAGTTTTAACCTTGTGAGACCCCAAGCAAAGAATCAAGTCCAATGCACCTAAATTTCTTGCCCAGAAAAACTGTGAGCTAATAATTGGGTGTCATTTCAAGATGCCAAGTTTGTGGTAATTTCTTATGGCAGCAATAGAAAACTGGTATACATCCCAACCACCAACAAGAATCACATCCTGAAATGTGGCAGCTAAATAAGAAAGAAAGCCAGCTGGAAAGTCCCGACTGAGTGGACAGTATTCTCCTCCTTAATTATACTCACCCTATAGCTTCAATCCTCGATTATTAAGAAATAAATCGTGCAAGCAAATGAAAAAAAATTTTCTTTCCCATTATAAAAATTATTAATACTTATTTTTAAAAGTGTATTATTTCAGTAAGAATAAATAAAGACAATGAAGCCCAATAGTAATCTTACAACTCAAGGATAAATATTAGCAAGATCTAAGTATATGGTTCCTTTTCAATACAAACAAAATCAAATGGTGTGTTCTGCTGTGTAATCTTGAAAGAATAATGACTATCCTTACATATTAGCAAAATATATTTCTTAAAAATTTATTTTACTGGTTTTATATTAACATACTACTTTTCCCGTTTTTACTGCTCTTATCAATAAACATGTATTTACAAAATATTCATAATTTGAATTAAAAATCTTAAGGCAGAATTTAAAATTCAATATTAATCCAGTTTACATGATGACAAAATTAACATGGGCAAACTTTGATTAGTGAAGATGAAAGTGGCCTCATGATCCTTGATTCTTGTTGACATTTGGGAAAATAATATTTTATCATGTAAGTATTAAGACATTTGGCTCCATTTACTTAATTATATTCTTACCAATGTAAAAGAATGAGTAAAAAATGAGGGAGGAAGAGAAAATAACCAGTATAATAATACAAGATATTTAGTAAGATGAAAATATTATAGCAAAGGTTAAATACTCTGGTATAGCTCAAAATTTGCACCATTTTTTTTTCATGATGTATTATGATCATTACCTATTTCTATATCTCAATTCCTATAAAGGCATGAGGACAATAAATGCAAAGATAAAACCAAATGTTTTATTGTATGGAAAAACAGCACTATGTGTAGAATGTGCAGTATTATCATTCTTAACTTGTCATTAACAACTCTATATTTGAAAATTCTTTATATCATTTACCATTATATATTCAGAGACCTTATATTTAGATTCCAGATTATAAATGTGCAAGTAATTTTGCATAATAAATAAAGAACTTAGCTACTTAATTATCAGACTCTATGCTTATGGTTATTATTATTTTAAATTCCTAAAGTAACCTGTCTGCCACCGTGGTACTCAGGTGTTTTGTTAATGTGTACTTGTTGATAAAATGTGTTGTGCATATCAGAATGCCTAGGGAAACATGCTTTATTGATGGACTTGATTATGATGGTGCAGAAAATAAATCTTTCACAGTAAGGGATATTTATTGTCCCTTCTACAGAGAACAGAACCAACAAGATTAACAACATTAGAATCACTTTCATGAACATTGTAGAAAAGAGGGCAATACATTACTTATGTCCTATAAAAGAGCTCCTTGAACTTCATTTCACTCTCTACTTACAATATTCTGTCTTATAAAACATTATATCCTAATATGAGGCCAATATATTGCTAATAAATTAGAATATTATCCAGATCCATTTAATAGATGAGGCATATTTTATCAAATAATTTTAAAATTTGTAATTCACTTTGTCAAAAGGCATAAATCCCTTTTAATATTTGAATAATAAGCTTCTTAACTCAAATATGTAAACAAATACTTAATATACATTGATACAAATAATTTTCTACTATTGATTTATTTTTTCTATTAGCAAACTTTTTTTGCTCCAAAATACCCAGTAAAGATGAGATATCATTAATTATGACATTAAAAGATAAATGAAATAAAATTTGTTCTTATTTTATTTAGAACCATAATGTAGTTTTATGAGGAATACTGCAAGGATCTTTAGCATCGTCATTCATAAAGTCAAGGTGCTATATACGTGGATTTATGAGGAAAAGAAATAATGATAAAGAATGTAAAAGATGCTCTGTGTGATTCCCAACTAGAGAAGACATCAAGAAACAATGACAAGGAAAACTCAAAAACAATAGAATAGATGTATGGAGAGTGGTAGAAAGGCAGGAACTTGGAAAGGCAGGATAAAAAACATGAAGGGGGTAGAAAGAGAGAGAGAGAAAGGAAGCGAGAAAGAAACTTCTCCTGCCTATAATGACAATGGCAGGTATGTGATGATCAAAATTTCAAATATTGTGAAAAATCACAGCAAGGATGAAAATGGTACCGCACCTAATCCTAAAATAAAAGTAGAGCACGTACCATGTTTAACTCCAATAAAATATTATCCGAGAGTGTAAATAAAATACTTACAAAATTCTGCATTTTAACACAAGCCCAGAAGTTGAAAGTATACAACAGATTCATCAAAATATCAGCAAAGTTCAGATTAAAAGCATTTGATTGATTATTATGGGAAATTAACTTGTTTTAATTACATCCCAAGCTGTGATTCCCTTAGGCATATATTTTTCCATGTACTCCAGAATATCTCCTTCAGGAAAAGAACACAGAGATGAAGAGAATTGTATGGAAGACCCAGAACCCAGAATGCCCACACAGAATTACATTATTCACATATTGTACTTGATTGCTCTTTTGACCAACACTATGCATGAAAACAGTGACTGGCTAGAAACATATTGTAGACAAGAAAGAGAATATTTTTCTATGCAAATTAAACTAGTACTCTATCAAGATTGTGCAAAAGATAAATAAGTTCTTTTTAAATCTTGCTGGGAAAGCCTGACCCAAGTGGTTTAAAATGGATGTGTGTGTGAGAGAAAGAATGAGCAACAGAGAATTAGGAATACACACTACAGAAAAGTACACTTTTGCTTAATTTTGTGTGGTAAAAATAAGCCTATATCAATCAGTGTTCAATCAAGAAAAGAGAACTATAATTATTATGGAATGAGGAATTTATTATAGAATTAAGGGGTTACACAATTACTGACGAAACTGTAGAAAAAGAATGGTCAGAAATTGGAAGCTGGAGGATCAGAAAAAAAGTCAGTAAATAACTTTCCTTGAGCATTGGCACAAGGGGACAAGGGCACCTAGGCAGCTCATGTCCAGCTGCCATGGTGTGTCTCAAAGGAGAGCTGATGGAGATGTCTGTGGACAGCTATTGCCTCTCTGTCTGATGTTGGGCCTGGGGTTGCTACTGGTCAGCAGAGCTCTAGTTGGGAAGATGAGCTGGATACAGAATGAGGGAAAGCGAGGATAAGGTGGAATCAGCCAGCTTTGTCTCTCTCCCAACACTTGTAATACAACTAATACATCTGAGAGCTCTGCTTCACACTTTGCACAAATCTTCCAACAATTTCTCATTTGAACAACTCTACCTGGAACAGTTTAGAGAAGGAGATTTGGGGAAATTTATTTCTAGCCTAGCCAAGCTGACACTTCACAAAACCACCAAAAAACATCACGTCATAATTTGTTTCCAGTTTCCTCACTTGCTCCCTGGTTTTCATTCTTTTCTCTTTTTTTCTTTGTATCTTTTTTAAAAAATGCTGTTTATTAATCACTTTCTAAATCTCAGACACTATCCTGGGTGCTAGGGTATGATGATAAGCCGTATATATAAATAGATCCTGACATCCATCAGGTAGCTTAAAGTCTAATTTCATACTTTACTTATTTAAAGTCAAGTCTCCAGATTGGGGTACACTGCATGGAACACACCAACCAAGAGAACAAAGCCAAGGGGCACAAGCTCAAAGACATTTAGGGCCCAAGTGTGTAACTAAACTATGCCAACAGTCTGGACATAATATAACAGGGAGTGGAGTTTCACAGAGCTCAAGAGTCTCCCTGAGACTTCCAAATATAAAACACAATTTCTAAAATCTGTAACAGGATAGGCCAAAATGCTTTGTTTCTTGAATGCTAAACAAAAAGATTAGAGCAACAATCAGCAAATCAATACGGTTTCTTTGAATAGCATGATTAAAATTATCCATGGCAGAAGTTAAAAACTTTTGCAAAGTACAAGTTGTGGCACTAGAATGATTATTACGAGCCATCATGAGAGCATTTCTACAAAGCTCTGACAATAAAAGGATGGGAAGGCTTCCTGTGTACTTAAAAAATACTTGATCACAAGGGGGATCAATTTGGTAAATTAAAGGTGAGAAGGCACAGTACACTTACTTTTATTAACCTCATTTGACTGAAGAAACCGTTAACTGTCCCCATTCCAAAAGTGGTATTTCCTTTGCCATATGCTGAAGCATGAAATTGGGATGCTAATCTCTCTCTTTGCTTTTACTTGTGCATTTATTTTTCCTACAGCCTAGTGATCAGGTCTTTCTAAGCTGTACCTTTTAAACCCACAGGCCAACTGATAGAAACAAAAATAATTTCAAAAAGCTTAGTTTATAGATTTGCACTTTGCTATTAAATCTCTGACAGTTATCCAGGGCCTTCAGAATAGTAACCAAAGGGAAAGAAAAAAAAAAAAAGTCCTGGCTTTTTGTTTACAGTGAGAGGTTACTGAGATGGAAAAATCTGTTAGAATCCAAACAGCGAGGTCTGATGCCTCTTACTTATTCTGTGGGGCCTTGACTAGATCTGATTCATATTCTAGAGGATTGGCCTTTTGTGGCCTGCTGGGAAGCCATGAAAGCTCTGATGGCAAGAATGACTGCATCACAAATGAGCCTTTTTCTCATTTCCAAATCTGCTCTCCCCTGGGACCAACTTTATTAAGAGAACATCAAATGCACTGGGCTTCAAGTTTCAAGTCTTCTTGATTCCATGGTGCATGAATTGACTACTGCATTCCTTCTACTTTGAGCCTCAAAGGGCATTATCTGAGTAACTGTCTTTGGTCATCACTCTTTGTTCCTTTTCTCACACTTACAGGCTTGAGAAATACATTGGTTTTCTGCAGTGTTTGGGAAGGAAGCTTTGATACTGATGTAATGTGTCCATCGGAAACCTGAATAATCCTCCAGCAACACACACACACACACACACACACACACACTGACGGATGTATCCTGAAGAACTGAGGTTAATTTACATTTACAAATTAAATTGAGCTTAGACTCCTCTAGTGGGCCTCCTCTTTTGTTAAAATCACATCCTTTAAAATCACTTTGGTTGAGCTAAATATTCTAAATATTTTTCTTTTTATAATATTTAGAACTTAATTAATTTGTTACTATTTAGTAATGACATTTATCTATTTTTTTTAGAAAAATCCATGAATACAAACACAAAAATGAAAATTTATAAAATCCCATTATGAATAACTGACATTTGATACACAATATCCCAGCTACCTTCTATGCCTATATACACACACAAAAAGGTAGAAGGATATATATTGCTTTGGGTTTAGTTTTACTTCAATTTAACCAACCAAAAGTAATCAAAGTGGAACAGAAGATACGGGTATTACTGAGTCCAAGAAAAATCATTTTTCATAAAAAGGCATATTACTTTTTTAGAAAATTTCTCCAAAGATAAGGAAAAATATCTTGAATTCTTTGCACAATTGGATACCTGATATTATAAATTTAGATAATGTCTATTGACTCTGTCCTATTGAAAGATGATACCCATATTCCTTCTACTGATCTATTATATTTGCATTATGTTATTTTTGCATGGACTATATCATTTTTACATTTTATTATGCAAACATTGTTTGAAAATTTTTATAATTTTATATTTAAATTACTTCAATGTTTTTCTCTGACTCTTCACCACCATTTTCCCTTTCTAATCTCCTTATTTTTTAATGCATCTTATTCATCATTGGCTACATTTCATTATCAAGTAGTTCTCTAAAGATGAACACCTGAGTGCTGCAATCCCTGAGGCTTTATAAATGTGAGAGTATTTTTCTATTGCCCTTAGAATTTAAGTTCAATTTGGCTATATATAAAATCTTTGGTGTAAAGGTGAATGTTATCTGTCAACTTGGCTGAGCTAAGTGATGCCCAGTCAGCTGGTAAACAGTATTTCTGGATGTATCTATGAAGGTGTTTCTGGAAGAGACTAACATTTGATCCATTGAACTGAGTAGAGAAAATTGTCCTTACCAGTGCAAATGGACATCATCCAATCCATTCAGGATTGAATAAAACAAAAAGGTGGAAGAAGAATACATTTGCTGTCTGCTTGATCTAGGGTATTCATCTTCTCCCCGCTTCGGACATTGGCACTCCTGGTTCTCAAGCCTTTGAACTAGGACTAAGTTTTACACGATTAGTTCTTCTGTTTCTCAGGCTCTCAGGTTTGGACAAGAACTATATATCACCATCTTTTCTGGGCATCCAACCTGTAGTTGACAGATCATGAGACTTCTCAGCCATCATAACTACAAGTTCCAATTTTTCAAAATAAATCTCTTTTTATATATCTATATATATTCCATTGATTCTATTTCTCTGAAGAACCCTGATTAATACACTTGGAGCACACTCTTTCCCTTCAAAATTCATCCATTCTTCTGTCTTCTGTGTTCCCAAGAAGCATAGGGGTCACCTGCATCTATGCCATTCAAAAGAATTCGTGAAACTTATTTTTTTCTTGTATGTTCATAATATTTGTTCTGTAATTTTATTACTTTTACTGAGCTATATCTTGGGGTGATTGTTTCTGTTAATTTCTCCCAGAACACAATGAAATGATCATTTTAAATTTAAGATGCTGGTATTTGAACATTTTATACTAGGGTTGTTTTTTTTTTTCCATTTTTTTTCTCTTTCTCAGGAACAATGTTCATGTCGATGGAGAATCTTCTTTATAGTCATGTAGTTTCCTCAACTATCATATATCACTCTTCCTTTCAGTTTCATATAATACGTTGTCTTTAGGTCACATATATGTATATATATACATATAGAGAGAACATAACTTTGTTATTTCTTTCCCTTCTGGTTTTTCAGAACGGTGTCAGTTACTTTGCAGGAAATATGGACGCTATTGGCCATCCAAGACACCATGTTTAAGCTCTCGATATGCTCATGTGTCACAGACATTGCGGTATCTGACAGCTGTACTTCAAGGTTACAGATTTAGGTCTATGGCTATAGAATATCCATTACTTTGTCAATTTTTCTCTCTATCTCTCAATAGTTTACTTATTTTTTTATTTATTGTAGCACTCAAAAATACCAGTGAAGTAAAAAGTCTTCATCTGATGATCATTAACTGGAAATTATCCTAAATATTTTTAAATGGAAGAATATAGCTAAAATATGTACAAATCAATGATATAAAGACTTTTAGTGCAATACACATTTACTGGAGACCTACTGTGTTTCATCTATTGAAGACAGAAAACTATATTAAGAAATGAAATGAAGGGAGTGACAGGCTTTGCAAGAGGTCAACAGGGTCAGTTGACAGGGACAAAAGCTCTAAAAAAGTCAGAAAAGTTGTAGGAAAGAGACTAATATTATAGTATCTACTGGCAAAACTAGAAGTGTCTATATTTCTTCCTATATTAAAGCATTCATTGCCTCATATGTCTCCAGTGGACATTTTGCTTGATAACACCCAGCTAGCATGGCTCATAGTTTATGAAGTAAGAAGAGAAAAGCCTGGGCAATGTGAGAAGAGATGATGATCTTCCATCTGAGGCTGTTATAAAGGAAAGTTACAAGCCATTCCCAAACCTTAGCACAATGAGAACTCCAGGGTAAACTTGGAGGCTGATTATGAACAATTTCTGCTTTAAGTCTAATACATTATTATAGAATACAAAGCAAGCCATCAGTGATTGCAAAAAAAATTTAAAAATTAACTTTTATCAAATAGTTCTAATAGGTAAGGCCTTGTTTTAAGCACCTTACTCTAGCAATCCTTGCAGAAGTTTTGTATGGTCAACATTATTGAAGCCAATGCTTTACAAATGAGGAAACTGAGGCAAAAGAGCTTAATTAAATCAAATAATGGCACAGAGTAAAGAAATGGCAGAGTTGAAATTTAACCCTAACTAACCCTAATTTAACTAACTCTAAAACCCTCTCATTTTAATCAACATGCTTAGCAATCTCATCAAAGTTTGTCGTGGTTTAAAGAAATTATCCCTCACCCTATCCAGTACTCTTTGTTGTGGGTGCATGCATATTGGAGGAAAGCTAAAGTACCAGGTAATTAACTGACACTCATTCTCAACTTCATCCAAAAAAGTAGCTGGAAAGGAAATACTTACAGTATTTATACTGGCATGAGTTTGTGGGTCATTGAAAACTTTCATACTCTGTTCTCATAACTTCACTTTATAACTCCTTACATACTGTGTGGCTGCAGTCACTTACGTCATGTCTCTTGATTCAGCTTGTCTCTGAGACTCAGTTTCTTGCCAGGAGACCTTTCTTCAGTCCCCTTTCTGGTAGCAGCAGGAAGCGAAACCATACAAAAGTTCTCAGCTCAAATATGCCTTTCTCCATGGGCCTCCAAGTATTCTGTGTAGCATTAATATTTTGACACTACGTTTCCTGGAGTTGTATGATGAGCCACACTTCTCTCAGCCAGACAAAGCAACAACGTCAGGTACTAAATCTTTTACTCAAAAGTAATAGCACGCAATCAAAATGATTTGCTTTTTTGAATGTTAGGAATTTGGGAGATGAAAGGAAATGTTGATAAGCTACAAATATAGGCAACTATAATTATAACAGTGTCCAAAAAGCAGGAGTTATTTATTTATGAGTGGAAAAAGAAAACCCCAAAGAACTCATTTGAAAAAATCTTAAATGTGTTGACAGAAAAGATTAAGAGGAAGAACTTTGTAAAGGAGCTCGGTAGCTCTGCAAGTGTCAAAACAACTACTAGAGTAGAACACTGACCCCAACCAAAGTGAGAAGCTAAAAAGAAAAACAATCTTTTATTTTGTTATTATTTGAATTAACACACAGTCAAATTGACATTTTTGTGTACAGTCCTATGAGTTTTAACATGTATAGATTTATGTAATCACTGCTGTAATCAGGTTGCAAAACAGGTTCCTCACCCCAACAAATTCAATCCTGTTGCCCCTTTGGAGTCAAACTCTGGGGATCATTGATTTATTCTTTGTCACTATGATTTTTTCTTTTAGGATTATCATATAAATGACGTCATATAGTATGCAACCTTTTAAGACCAGACTTTTCTAAAACATCATACTACCTTTCAGATTCAACTAAGTAGTGTGTATACATAGTTTATTGCTGAGCAGTATGCTTTAGTATGGTTGTACAATCCATTCTGTCATTAAAACATATTTGAGTTCTTTCTGTTTTGTTTTATTTCATTCTATTTTGTTATGTTTTGTTTTGGGGGGGACATTATGAACAGAACTGCTCTAAATATTCATTTACAAGTTTTTGTGTGAAAATATATTTTCATTTGTTTAGGGTAAATATTTAGAAGTGTGACTACTGGATTACACAGTAAATGCATGCTTAATAAGAAATTATCAAACTAGAGGAAAATTCTTTTTGAGCTAAAAACCACCATGAGTGACAAAAGAAGAGTGTGAGATGTTACACACTAGCACTTCTGTCTGCCTGCATATCTGTATTGCAGACCTTTACTAATGGAAAGTATTTGGTTGAATCAATATATAAGATTACAATCTTGGAAAATTCAGGTAATTTTTGCTTCAATTATCTTTAGCTGAATATGTATTTCAATTGGGTAGAATTGGATTGGGTAAAATTCCTTTATACCTGGAAGACTTTGTCATTTTGGTGGTGGCAACAAGTAGAGAAAGAAGTTGAAACCCAGCCTTGTGATTTTAGATAAGCAATAAATTGTATCAACTGCTGCAAGTGCAGCATCTCCTAACCTTGTCCATATTTTGAGTATAACATTAAGCCTCTCACTTTCATTGGCAGCAACAGTGGTTCCACATTCTTTCATGCACATTTGGAGTGCTCTAACCTCTATCTAAGGTGCACATTCAAAATACAGCTCCAGGGGCGTGATAAGGAAAACACTTTGACAAATTCTTTGACATATCAGTGAAGAGGAGACTGCATTTTCTGCTAGCCTGTATGGATATTGTCCTTGACAATACTGATAGGAAGCCATTTAAATTAATTGCTATTCAAAATGTAAACACTGAGTCAATGCTAGGTGGAAATCATTAATATAAATTTTGCTATACCTTGTTTTTACTCACAGTATGGGAAGAATTGTACAGCCAAAAAAAAAAAAAGGGCAGATGTGTGTCTCTCACTATAACAGGAAAAACCTCAACTGTGGGGTAATCAAGGAATATTTGTTAAAGAGTGAGTGGGTGGGTTACTGCTATTATTAATAACATTCTTTAAAGAGTACAGATTACATATAGAATATGAAAACACACACACACACACACACATACACACACACACACACACACACACACACACAAATTCATTTAATCCTTACCAAAATTCATGATAGGCGCATGCAGAAGAATGAAACAAGACACCATCTCTTGCCATATACAAAAACTAATTCAAGATGAATAAAAGACTTAAATGTAAGGCATGAAATCATAAAAATTCTAGAAGAAAATTTAGGAAAAACTCTTCTAGAAATAGGCCTAGGCAAAGAATTTGTTACTAAAACCCCCAAAGGTAAATACAGCAACAACAAAAATAAATAAATGAGACTTGATGAAATTAAAACTCTTCTGCACAGAAAAGGAAATAATCAACAGAGTAAATAGACAACCTACGGAATGGTAGAAAATATTCACAAACTAAACATCTGATAAAGGGCTAATATCCAGAATCTATAATACAAAGAACTCAAACAAATTTAGCAAGAGAAAATAACACCCCATTTAAATGCGGGCAAAAGACATGAACAGAAGTTTTTCAAAAGAAGATAGACAAATCAACAAACATATGAAGAAATAACATTACTAATCATCAGGGAAATGCAAATTATAACCACAATGAGATATCACCTTACCCCTGCCAAAATGGACATTATTAAAAAGTTGAAAAACAATAGATGCTGGTGTGGATGCAGAGAGAAAGGAACACACATACAGTTTGTGGGACTACAAATTAGTACAACCTCTATGGAAAACAGTATGGAGATTCCTCAAAGAAATAGATGTAGGCTTACCATTTGACCCAGTAATCCCACTACTGGGTATCTACCCAAAGGAAAAGAAGTCATTTCATCAAAAAGACAACTGCACTTGAATGTTTACTGCAGCATAATTTACAATTGCAAAGATGTGAAATCAACCTATGTTGCTCTATGGATTAGTGTTAAACGTGTTTTGGGGACAGGATGTGTCTTAGGAGTTTTTACAGAGCTTTGCCCTGAAAGAATATGTAAATGTGTTGGTTTGCATTTCAAATGCTGTTACACTGGAAGGGCATCTCTGAAAGACAGTAGCGGCTGTATCCCACAAGGCGCCGC
>CAUYSK010054700.1:0-20797 GCA_963575035.1 Avahi laniger
TTGAGCTCAGGAGTTCGAGACCAGCCTGAGCAAGAGCGAGACCCCGTCTCTACCAAAAATAGAAAGAAATTAATTGAACAGCTAAAAATATATAGAAAAAATTAGCCGGGCATGGTGGCACATGCCTGTAGTCCCAGCTACTCGAGAGGCTGAGGCAGTAGGATCGCTTGAGCCCAGGAGTTTGAGGTTGCTGTGAGCTAGGCTGACGCCATGGCACTCACTCTAGCCAGGGTAACAAAGTGAGACTCTGTCTCAAAAAAAAAAAAAAAAAAAACAACAAAAAACCCCCTGCAGTGTTAAAAGGAAAATCATGATTATTCAAAAGCTATCATAATACCCACTGTGTTCCATTTGCATTGCTGCACTGGCCTTAACAACTCTATTTTGTCCAATGTGAGAGAAATAGATGGGATTCATTGAAAGGATGGAGGTAAGAGTGGGGGTAATCTGTTTATTAGGCATGACATTGAGTGGATGAATCTTAAAACATTTCTTCGCCCTAGTCATTAGTTATTCCTTTCATTCGTGATGTACAAAATTTATTTTCTACCTAAATTCTAGTTGAGTGGTCTGTTCGGAACTGTTTGTTACTCTCACTGTCTTCTCTGTCACTCTTATTCACTGAGTGATCTGGGCCTGGGTAAAAGACCCCACTTTTATAAGTGAGTGAGCTGTGTCTGCAGATCCAACAGACTCCAGTTGATCTCAACCCCAGACAGCCCCCTGCTGATAGCCTCATGATGCCTCTTGTCAGAGACTCTGGCTCTCTTTAGTTTGGCAGATGAGAGGAATTAAAAGACACTAAGACATGCTCGAATTCACTGTATTAAATAACTGGCCTTTAAGTACATTTGAGTATAGCACCTGGCGGAAATTGGCATGTGCTAGAGATGACCATAGACACTTCTGTTACAAAGCTATAGCTGGATTAAAGCTGTGGGATGAAGACAGCCTTTACCAACATGATAAAAATCAAAGATGGTTCACCATATAGCAGATACATAGTATGTATAAATTGCAGCCATTAACAAAGATATAATGATTCTTGGCTGTTAACACTCATGAATACTTCATAAAATTTAGGAGAAATTCCGTTTTGTTAGATATTCTCCTCTGTTGAGGTCTGAAAAGAAACATGCAGAGAAAATATAGTCAAGACTTTATTAGACAGATTTATTTCATCTGCAGATCTCATACCTCAAAGAAAAACCATAATATGTAAAATATGAATGTGAAGTAAGCTTCAGAATTTATCTACCTTATGTGAAATATATTTGTGTTTCATTACACTGTGTTTGATACAGTGTAGATACAACCTTAATAATCCTTTACACCTTTATTATGTATTTAAACTTAACAGAACTCAAAAAACCATGAATATATGATATAAGCTTGTCTTTAATTATAGTAAGTGCTCTCAAGCATCTGTCTCCTAGAGGAGACAAGGATAAGCACCACTAATTTCTTATGTTTTGAATTCTCCCCTCTTCCTTTTTCTTTCCTGCAGATAAGCATGGTCAAATAATAAAATATTCAGCTTGCTATAGATTCTCATCCTTATTATCTATATCATTACATTTTATAGAAAAAGGTATTTGAGTTTTGTCAGTACCTGGAGAACCGAAGATTATCTGTATAAATTATAGCGAGGTAACAAATAATAGCCTTTCTCAGAGATCACATTGTTCATGGGCCTCAGCAGTGTTGAGGTGGTTGAAAAAAAGACCTTACTTTGGTGAACTCTTTAATGAACATTCTGATCATGTGGTTATTTCTATGCAAAGATGTGTATTTCTCTTTTGGTTCATAGGTTTTATGAATAAAAATTGTTTAAACCTAAAGCCCTCCCATTAATTCAAGTTTTCCTGATCCACAGACTGTACACAGCCAGTACAGTCTTTTAGAATACTAAGCTGTATTTTTTCCAAAACAAAAATAGCTTTCTGATTGTAGAGGTAACACATGACATTTTCACAACATAAATATCATGGCCCTCTTTCCATGTTAATAAACATAGATCTATAATCATGCATTATAAGGATGCACCACATAATTTATTCAACCATCCTCCTATATATCCATATGGACTATTGCCAGTTATTTGGTACTACAAACAATACTGCAATAAACATATATGATATGTATAACACATACATATATATTTCATATATGTATCACATACACACTTTTGCACATTTATCTGATTATTTCCTGATAATAAATTTCTGTAAGTGTAATTACCAAATCAGAAGTTATTAAAATTTTAAAGAATCTTAATATGTAGTATCTAATATTTCTGTCACTATTTTTGTGAAATTACTCATCTCATTACACCTATGGTTGAAATACAAGGCTATGATAATGAAATAATCAATTCTTAAAGCACTGACAATTAAATAGGTGAAATTTGGCACCTTGTTGCTTAAATTTTTAATGTATGAAATTCTTGGTTAATTCCTTGTTCATTTTTTTATAATTAATAAGGTTTATTTTTAGAGCAGTTTTAGGTTCACAGCAAAATTAAGCAGAAAGTACAGAGAGTTCTCATATATTGTGTCCCCATCTACTTTGATTTTAATTTCTTTTTTTACTAATGATTACATGCATTTTTATATGTATATATATATACACACACACACATATATATGAGGTATTTTTATTATTATGTGAGTGGCTACTATCTAATGTATGCTGCTTAAAGCTAAGGGCTTTATAAACATGATCACATTTAATCCTCACATCCCAGTATGTAAGCTTATATTATCCGTGTTTTATAAATGAGGACACGTAGATGAGGTAACTTGCTCAGTAATCACATACCATTTATAGCAGACCAGAATTCTAACTTGGGTCCTTCTGACTTCAAAGTCCATGCCCTTCACCATCATAACTATGAAATTAACTACTTCAGGAGATAGGAGTTCTTTTCTAGAGGTATCGGATAAAAAAGGAGATACTGCTGTGGAGAGATAGTATAGCATAGAGTATAACAGTGAGAAAGTTGGAATATGGGCACATTCTTTTTTTTTTTAATTTCAGGATATTATGGGGGTACAGATGTTTAGGTTACCCTTGTATGTTGCCCTTGCCCCAGGTACCCTTTAGGTACCTTGTGTATGTTGCCCTTGCCCCACCTCCCCCCCCCAAGTCCGAGTTTCAAGTGCGTCCATCCCTCCGATGGTGCGCATCGCACTCTTTGTGTATGTATATACCTATCCCCTCCTCCCCCCTCCCCCCTGCCTGACATCCAATAGATGTTATTCTTATATGGGGCACATTCTTAAGATTCCTTAGCTTCAGTTTCTTGATTTGTAAATAAGGATAATTATGGTACCTGTTACCTTGGGATGCTGTGAGGATTAAGATAATAACCTATGTAACAAGAGCTTAAGGTACAGTGTGGCACATAGTGAGGGCACATGACTGCTAACTATTATTGATTATGGTATTGTAGAGATTTATGGATTGGATGTGAAGATGGACTAAATGATCTTTTAGAACAGTATTTTTCAACCTTTTTTTCATTATTACAACTCCAAAGAGAAAAAATATATTTAAATTAAATTAAAGTTAAATGAATTTAATTTCTTTCTAACAAGCTAAATACTAAAGAATAAGATTTGTCAGGTAGGTTTGAGCTTTGGAGGGTTAAAAATCATTAGCTAAGATTTTTTTCAATCCCTAAGAACCAACTTTTGCCCCCTTGAATGTAATATTGCTCCTGTTCAGAATGCATGTCTTAGAAGGAAATGCCTCCTTTTAAAAATTGAACAAAACCCCAAATCATCAAACTAGTAGGAGAGACATCCTGGGTTTAGGAGAGTAAGTGGGAGCATGTGAGATTACCTCATACTTTTAAGGTTCATGTCAGCCCTGAAATTCTATGATCCGATTTTTCAGGCTCTTTTGAGTAGAAAAGTCAAATCTCAGTTCCCTAAGCTAATCTTTTCCTACTTAGTGGGTGCTTTTTCCAAGCTCTGTGGAAATATAAGTGGCATATCAGTAATAAGTCATGAAGAATGGCACACAAATATTTAATGGTTTAGTATAGATTCAAATACCTTTTACAACAGATTTATCTGAGGCATCTTATAATATTTATAACCATAGTCTGGCTACATACTAGGTATAAATGAACTTATGTTTTTATAATTAAACTTATTTCTGGGAGTGGTAGGCGAATGGGGGTATCTTTATGTCAGTTTAGGGCGCTGCTCTGCATTAAGCCATTGCTGCAGTTGTCTAATGCCTGCCTGGGGCAATTTGGTTTTACTTTGGGCTGAGTGAACCTATAGCCATGAGCTCTCAGAACATAAAAAATGTTTGTTCTCTGATTAGTCATAGTATTAGGAATAAAGAATACCAATCCTAAAAGATCAAAAGGTTATGGTTTTAGGTCCTGGTTTATTCCTAATATGCTATAGAAATGAGAATTTAAAATTTTTTCTAGTTATCACTTTCTTCAACTTTTTCATGGAGATAACACCTATCATGTACACCTTGGTTGTTGTCAAGCTCAAATGAAATATTTAAAAGCTCTTGACAAAAGGTATCTGAATATTATTACCATTTTTGTTATACCCATATTCCTGCTATTCCTTGGGGTTACATATAGCAAGCAGGAAAGCTTCCTAAATCTCCTTGCTAGAACATACCACTGATTAGATTGCTGGTGCTGGGGAGACTTTGCCAGGTCAACACATTACCTACATTGACTCATTCCTCCACATCAGTCATGAGGTGCTGAGTTCAAATTTGTGCTAGCTGGCTATTCATTTAATCCTTACAACAACCCTGTTTAACTAGATATTCCCCCCACACCCCCATTTTAAGTCACTACATGTCCTGGGACCTTTACTTTGACTGCAGATGCCAAAGTTGATTGTTTAAAACAGGGGTCAGCTAACTATAACTTGCCTCCCATTTTTGTAAACACAGTTCTATTGGAACACAGCCAAGCCCATTTGTTTATGTACTGTCTATGGCTGCTTTTATGCTATACTGGCAGTTTAGTTGTGACAGAGGTTGTATATCCTTCAAAGTGTATTTACTATCTGGCCTTTTACAGAAAAAGTTTGTCAGCTCCTATTATAAACTAAATAGCAAGAGATACCTATAATTGTTTGGAACATGTAGACTGAATACAAAAGAAAAGGGAAAGAAAATATGGGTTCCATTTGTAATATCGTGTTAATTGCTTCAGAAGTAAGAGTTTGTTGAGTAAATGGACTTCCTAAACACTAAGAAGTTGGGAGTTTTACTATATGGGAAAGGGTCAAGGTAATTTTGACACACCAAATACAATAGAGACGAGACCAACCTAGGTGTGCCATCACAGTGGTGGGTTTCGGTCCACACGTGATAGCACCGAGCTCCTGTGTATCAGTGAGGAAGGAATGGGAAGGGTGACAGGCAATAAACAGCTCTCAGAATCATACAAAAGATGCCAAAAAGGTATCTTTGTCTCCCAGGCTCTAGGTTATTTTTTGAGTAGCAGCAACCCTCAAGGTTATAACAGAGCTTTTTCTTAATTAAACTTTCTTAATTTCAAGAAAATTATAGACTCACATGCAAATATAAGTGATATTATAGAAAGATCCTAGTACCCCAAACCATTTCCCACAATGGTAATATCTTGCAAAATTATAGTACAATATCACATCCAGCTTATTGATATTAAAAGAGTCAAGATTTGGAATATTTCTCTATTACCATGAAGATTTCTCATTTGCCCTTTCATAGCCACATCCACCTTCCTCCCACCTCACCTACTTCCAAATCCATGAAAACTACCAATTTGTTCTCCATTTTTATAATTTTGTCATTTCAAGAATGTTATAGAAATGGAATTATATAGTAATGTGAGCTTTGGGATTGGCTTTTTAAACTCAGCATTAATTCTGTGGAGATTCATCCAAGTTGTTCATTCCTTCCTATTACTGAGTAGTAATCTATGATATCAATATACCCCAATTTGTTTAACCACTGAAACAAACCACTGAATCATCTGTTTAACGATTCACCCATTGAATGTCTGGGTTGTTTACAATTTTTGCTTATTATGGAAACATTGCTGTAAACATTGATGTACCACTTTTTATGTGGATGTAAGTTTTTATTCTCTGGGATAAATGCCCAGGAGTGCCATTGCTAGGTTGTATTGCATGTTTAGTTTTTTTAGAAGATGCCAAACTGTTTTTTGGAATGGTTGTATTTTATGTTCCCATTGGGAATGTATGAGTGGTCCAATTTCTCCACATTCTGGATAGCATTTGGTTTGCCATTGTCTTTTATTTTAGCCATTCTGAGAGATGTGTACAGACATACCTTGTTTTATTGCACTTTGCTTTTTGCATTTTGTAGATACTGTGTTTTTTACAAGTTGAAGGTTTGTACAAACTCTGTGTCAAGTCTATTGGTGCCATTTTTCCAATAGCATGTGCTCACTTTGTGTTTCTGTGTCACTTTTTGGTAATTCTCGTAATATTTCAAACTTTTTTATTATTATTTTATCTGTTATGGTGATCTGTGCTCAGTGATCTTTGATGTTACTGTTGTAATTGTTTTAGGGTGCCACAAACTGCACCCATATGAGATGGCAAACTTACCTGATAAATGTTGTGTGTGTTCTGACTGCTCTACTGACTGGCCTTTCCCCTATCTTTCTCCCTCTCCTGAGGCCTCCCCATACCCTAGGATACAACAATATTGAAATTAGGCCAGTTAATAACCCTACAATGGCCTCTAAGTATTCAAGTGAAAGATAAAATTGCACATCTCTCACTTTAAATCAAAAGCTAGAAATGATTAAACTTAGAGAGGAAGGCATGTCGAAAACTGAGATAGGCTGAAAGAGGTCTCTTGCTCCAAAGAATTGTGAAAGCAAAGGAAAAGTTCTTGGGGGAAATTAAAAAGTGTTACTCCAGTGAACACACAAGTGATAAGAAAATGAAACAACCTTATTGCTGATCTAGAGAAAGTTTTAGTGGTCTGGATAGAAGGTCAAACCAGCCACAACATTCTCTTAAGCCAAAGCTGAATCCAGAGTAAAGCCCTAACTCTCTTCAATTCTAGGTAGGCTATGAGAGGTGAGGAAGCTACAGAAGAAAAGTGTGAAGCTAGCAGAGGTTGATTCATGAGGTTTAAGGACAAAGAAGCCATCTCCATAACATAAAAATGCAAGTTGAAGCAGGAAGTGCTGATGTAGTAGCTGAAGCAAGTTATCTAGAAGATCTAGCTAAGATAATTGATGAAGGTGATTACACTAAACAACAGATTTTCCAAGTATACAAAACAGCCTTCTGTTGGGAGAAGATGCTATCTAGGACTTGCATAGCTAGAGAGGAGAAGTCAATACCTGGCTTCAAAGATTGAAAGGACAGGCTGGCTTTCTTGTTAGGGGCTAATGCAGCTGGTGACTTCAGTGAAGCCAATACTTATTTACCATTACAAGAATCCTAGAGCCCTTAAGAATAATGCTAAATCTATTCTCCCTGTGCTCTATAAATGGAACAACATAGCCTGGATGATAGCCCATCTGTTTACAGCATAATTTACTGAACATTTTAAGCCTACTGCTAAGAGTTATTGCTCAGAAAAAAAGATTCCTTTCAAAATATTATTGCTCATTGACAATGTATCTAGTCACCCAAGAGCTCTGATGCAGATGTACAAGGAAATTAATGTTGTTTTCATGCCTGCTAGCGCAATATCGGTTCTGTAGCCCGTATTAAGGAATAATTTTGACTTTCAAGTCTTATTATTTAAGAAATGCATTTTGTAAGGCTATAGCTGCCATGGATAGTGATTTCTGTATCTGGATCTGGACAAAATAAATTGAAAACTTTTCAAAAGGATTCACCATTCCTGGTGCCATTAAGAATATTCACGATTCATGGGAGGAAGTCAAAATACCAGTCTTTACAAGAGTTTGAAAGAAGTTGATTTCAATTCTCATGAATGACTTTGAGAGGTTCAAGACTTCAGTGGAGAAAGTAACTGCAGATGTGGTAGAAATAGCAATAGAACTAGAATTACAAGTGCAGCCTGAAGATGTGAGTGAATTGCTGCAATCTCATGATGAAACTTTAATGGATGAGTAGTTGCTTCTTATGGATGAACAAAGAAAGTGGTTTTTTGACATGGAATCTACTCCTAGTGAAGAGGCTGTGAACACTGTTGAAATAACAATAAAGGATCTAGAACGTTGCATCAACTTAATTGATAAAACAGCAGCAGGGTTTAGGAGGATTGACTTCCATTTTGAAAGAAGTTCTGCTGTGCGTAAAATGTTACCAAACAGCATCACGTGCTACAGAAAATCTTTTATGAAAGAAACAGTCAATCAATGCAGCAGACTTCACTGTTGTCTTATTTTAAGAAATTGCCAGCTACAGCCACCCCAGCCTTCAGCAACCACCACCCTAGTCAGTCAGCAGCCATCAACATCAAGGTGAGACACTCCTTCAGCAAAAAGATTGCTTCTCACTGAAGGCTCTGATGATTGTTAGCATTTTTTTTTTAGTAATAAAGTCTTTTTAAATTAAGATATGTACATTTTCTTAGACATAATGCTATTGCATACTTAATAGACTACAGTATAGTATAGTGTAAACATAACTTTTATATGCAGTGGAAAACCAAAAACTTTATGTGACTCGCTTTATTGTGATATTTGTTTTATTGCAGTGGAATGGAACCGACCTTTCAATATTTTCAAGGTGTGCCTGTAGTGGTAATTTTGTTGTGGCTCTAATTTCCATTCCTCTAATGGATAATGATGCTAAACATCTTTTTACAAAATTATTTGCTATTCGTATATCTCCTTTTGTGAAATGTCTCAATATGTTTTTCCCATTTTCTAATTTTTTATTGTTATTTTCACTGTTAAGTTGTTAGAATCCTTTATATACCTTAGATACTTATCCTTTGTCATAAAAATGGTTTGCAATACTTTCTCCCAATCTGCTCATCTTTGTAGCTGCAAGTTCCTTTCACATATTATTATTATTCTTGTGATGATCATCCTCAGTATGACCCAAGGAATGGATCTCAGTTATCTATGCTCTTAACATTTACGCTGACCACCACCGTAACTTCTGCCTTCCTCTTATGTTTTTGTGTGCCAGATTCTATGGTAAAGTCCATGGATTTTTGGATCATGTAGATTGATAGGAAATAGCAACTCTTTTTCACTTCTCAAGTGTATTACTGGTGTAGGTCACTGGTTCTTAACCAGTATACTGAATCTTTCACAGGTGTTCTGCTAAACTTTGATCAACATGTAAAATCTAATTGGTAAAATGGTGTAGACATCCTCTTATTGTGTTGTTTATTAAATGGGTCATCGAGAAGAGTGATGCAACATTATATAGATGGCTTATCCTTATTGCAAATAAGATTAATCAGTTTGTTGTTAGAGAAAAAGTAAATGTTTTTATATTATTTGAGAATCTTGCCTTGGAAAACATGAGGCAACACAGTTCCGTAAATGGTTCTGTGTAGAGAAAGACATAGTGCTGAAAGGTGATTACCAAAAATGCTTTTATACATACTGTAAGGTATAGATTTAATAAATTAGTGAAATTGCATATAGTATCAATTTGTTTGCTGAGGTTTTTTTGTTTGTTTTGCTTGCTGTTTTTTCCCAGAACAAATTGCTTTTTAAAAAACTTTTATGGTATTAACATATAGTCAAAAAAATGAACAAATCATAAATGTGTAGCTCATTGACTTATCACATTTATCACAAAGTAAACACACCATTGAACCACCATCCCGGTGAAGAAATAGAACTTTACTGGCAGTTCAGAAAACCCACTTTGCCACCTCCTGATGACTTTCTCTCCTTTTCAAAGATAACCACTACTATGAACCACTACCACTGACACTATAGATTGGTTTTACCTGTTTTTGAATTTTATATGAATGAAATTATACAGTATATTTTTTGTGTTTGCCATTTTTGTTTAACATTGTAGAGTAGTACTATATATTGTAGTCTGTGGCAGTAGTATGTTCATTTTTATTACTGAATATTATATTTTCATGACAAATACTGTAGGAATACACCACAATTTATTTATCCATTCTACTATTTTGGGACATTTCTGATGTATCTAGTTTAGGGTTATTACAAATAATGTTGCTATGAACACTCTTGTACATGTCTTTAGTGCATATATGTGGATCTGTTCTAAATTTATTGACCATTTATGATTCTTTTGTGAATTGTCTGTTTATTCTATTAGGATATTTATCTTTTTATTACTAACTTTTAAGCAAGTTTTAGATATTATCAGTCTTTTATATGTTACAAATATTTTTTTCCCAATTTGCTATTTGTTTTTCAGTGTAGTACATGGATTTTGTTATTGTTGTCCCAAAAGAAGTTTTATAAGGTTAATTAATATATCAACGTTCTTCATTATAGTTTCTTGTTTGTCATTCTTAGATCTTGTCTCCCCAGGATAATAAAGATTATTTACCTTTATTTCTTTCAATTACCTTTATAACTTTATGCATTACATTTTATTCTTCTAGTTCTCTGAAAATAATTTTTGCGTAAAAAGTTAACACATAGATCCAGCCTTATTTTCTCCCAACTCTCTGGCCAGTTGTCCTAACATCATTTTCACGATTTTCTCATGAATTGTGAACCTAGTTTTATTCCATGCTTAAAATTATGGAACAGGTTTAGCAGCAGTCACAAAGTCGAGCTTATCTATTGGAGTCTACACACACACACACACACACACACACACACACACACACACACGCACGCACATTTTATGCATTTGAGTCAACATTTAAAATTGAGATAATACAGAAAAACCTAATTTCTGATTTCTCTTTAAAAAATAAAAACCCAGATCATTTGTTAATACTGAGCCTGGGTTTTTGAGGCAACAATCAGCTAGAGCTTAGTAGCGTATGTCCCCTGTGTAATTGGCTTGTGTTCTCCCATTTGCCACAGTGCCTACCAGTTCTTATTGCTTCTTATGTTGGCCCATTAAATATATTTCTGTTGCTTGATCCTATAGGCATTTAACTTACGGGCTCTATTTACTTCTGATAATCTATTCCTATGCCCATACTGTTTTATTTACTATAACTTTGTATACAGTATGAAGAAGTCTTCAAAATGTCTCTGCTTCATAATAAGTTTTTAAAATTTCAGGTGAACTCTAGGGTTCTTTCATTAAGTTTAAACAACAACAAAAAAGAGATCTTATAAAGATTTTGATGAGAATGTCATGAACACAGTATATGTATTAATTTTAGAAAGAATCAGCATCTTTATAATGTTGCATTCTTCTGCTCACAAATAAGTTTTCTTCATTTATTGAAATATTCCTTTATGCCCCTAAATGTATTTTTATATACTTGTATATTTTTTTGTTAAGTTTACCTGAATATTTTGTGGGGTTTTTTGTTATTTTGGCTAGAACTTTTTTTCAGTGATGATTCCTGGTATATAAGAAACTATTGGTGTTTGTATACTAATTTGGTAGTGGATTACTCTATTGAACTTTAAAAAAATTATTTCTAATAGTTTTAGAGTTGATGTTTTCTTTCAGAGGTAGACATCATATTGCCTACAAATAATCATCATTTTCCCCCTTATTTCCCATATTTATTCCTCTCATTCTTGTCTAATAAATAACAGTGGTAAGACACTTTTTGTCTTATTTGTGACTTCAGTGAAAATGCTGCTACTGTCTTATAATTTAGCATGATACTATCGTTGTTTTAAAATACATATTGTTTTTTAAAAATCATGTTAACCAAGCATTTGTCTCTTCTTAACTTACTGAGTATGAAACATATTTTGAATCTCATTGAATGCTTTCTGGGGACCTTTAAGTAGGATTTTGTAGAGGTTTTCTCCCTTTACTATAAGGGTACATAATCTTATTGACAGATTTTCTAATAATAAACCGTCCTTACATTCCTGGAATGTACTACTCTAAAAACACCTACTGAAACAGTTGTAAACAGTAACACTTTATCCAAAAATTGCATGCTACAGTAAAATGCTTATTTTAAAATAAGGGCATTACTACTTTGCAAATGCAAATGAGCATGAACCTTGATGTCTCTTATGTCTTAAGCAATAATTGTATGAAACAATCATTCTCACAGTGACATTTAAAACCTTAGGCTCATTCCTGGAATATAACAAGATAAAAATCTTGGTAATAATCAAGGAGATAGAATGAAATCATAAAAAATACTTGATCCAAAAGAATGCCAGAAAAGCAGAAAAAGAAATCAAGAATAAATGGGACAAATAGAAAACAAATAGCAAGATGATAGATTTAAACCCAAACATATCAATAACTATGTTGTATGTAAATGATTTAAACACTCCAATTAAATGAAACAGAGATAGCACAAAATAGACTAGACAAACAACCCTGACAATCAGGACAGACTTGAGATAATCACAGTGAATGCAGATGAAAGAGATTAAGACAATTAGAAATATGTATTTGATGTAGAAGACATGACCCAACATTAGGATAATGGGAATAGAAGATGTACTCAAATATGTAATGCAAGGAAAAAAGTCTCTGAAATTAAGAAAGAAAAGAATCTAGCAGTGTGACCCACGAATATTATACCCAACTGAGATTTCTGTCAAGTTTAAAGACAACAGGCAAAAATTCTCAAACATAACAGTCTTCAGAGAATATAGTATCTGTGAGTCCTTCATGAAAAAACTGTTTAACAATGAATTTAAATAACAGGCTTCTCCGAAGTGGTGAATCTGAATGAAAAAACAAAGAAGCATGGTCGTGAACAATCCACTTACGCATACCTAATGCTAAACTATAGAAATTATGATTAGAAAAGAAATCAAGTGTGTTTTTTAAAAGATGGGATCTCACTATATTGCCCAGGTTGGAGTGCAATGGCTATTCACAGGCACTATCATGGTGCCCTGCAGCCTCTAACTCCTGGCCTCAAGCCATCCTTCTGCCTCAGATTCTTGAGTAGCTAGGACTACATTATGCCCAGCAGAAATTGAGTATTATCTTGGTTAATGTTAAAGCATAATTACATGATAAAAATTGGAAATTGGAAAAAGGGAAGATGGAGAAAGTATCAGAGTCATCCCTTTCAAAACAAGGAGTCAATGAATACTGTTTAAAAGTAATATAAGTAGTTAAAAATACTGAGTATTTTTCAAAATCTAACTTTAGAGAGATCTTTTAGAAAATAATTTGTGGTCAAGAAACAAGTATTTGAAGGTTAATAATCCCTACAAAATTTAGCTTTTATTTCTTTTTGTAAGTAAAATTAACTTTAATTCTCTTTATTTAAATAGGACATACAATATAAGCCTATTCACATAAAAGAATTTCTTGATGTCTCTCCATCTATTTGTTGTATACTCATACGACATGTGTGAGATTATGCATGCCTATTGTGAACAATGGTAATTTCTGGGTATTGCAGTGTGGAAGTGATGTATATTTCCATCTTTGTGCTTCTTCTTTGAATTCTTTTTTATGAACACAAATCAGTTTTACAAAAATAAGAGTGATTATTTTGTCCCTACTAAAAAACGTCTAAATAAGGCAGAAGTATATATATATATATATATATCAAGATGTTAACAGTAGTAATTATGTTCTTCTTTGTACTTGTATTTTTTAAAATTTCTAATCTTTAAAGTTTTGTTTTTTTTCTTTTTTTTTGAGACAGTCTCACTATGTTACCCGGGCTAGAGTGCCATGGCGTCAGCCTACCTCACAGCAACCTCAAACTTCTGGGCTCAAGCAATCCTCCTGCCTTGACCTCCCCAGTAGCTGGGACTATAAGCATGTGCCGCCACACTTGGCAAATTTTTTCTATTATTAGTAGAAATGGGGTCTCACTCTTGCTCAGGCTGGTCTTGAACTCCTGACCTCAAGCAATCCTCTCACCTCGGCCTCCCAGAGTGCTAGGATTACAGGCGTGAGCCACCACGCCCAGCCTAAAGATTTTTATTATAAATAAAGAACAGTACTAAAATTGTACCCCAACCATAATCTTAGAGACTTTCATGTTATAGGGAATCTGAATGCCTAAGAGTAGCCTAGTTTGTAAATAAAATATTCAGTCACAGTTGGTAAGAAAATATATTTAATTCTGAAGCAAAATTTTTATGTTCATTTAAAGTAAATAAAAAACCTAATTTCTGAGGGGACCACCTCATTTTTCCAATCTATAAGAACATTTTGGAGATTTCACACTTTCAGGCTCACTCATAGACTCCAGCAGACAAAGCCAAGACCAGTGTTATTAGCATAACTTGTTCTCCCCATAGTACTGGGTACTTCTATTCATAGTCTTGGACTGCAATATTAAAAACACCACTGATGACCCTGATAAAAATAACAACTTTTCTGATCATTCTCTGAGCAGAATATTGTTTCCTTTATTTTTCCAGGTATTCATTCTTTCCCTTCCTCCACCCCACCTCCTTCTCTGCCTCTCGCCCTCTCTTCTTTCTTCCTTCGTTCTTACACACACGCGCACACACACACAATTGACACAGAGAAATGTGAGTGTACTGATATTCCAGGATGTGCATGTGACAATAACTCACTAAAGAGAAAAAAATTGGAGTACAAAAATACAGTTAGATAGATGAAATAAGTTCTACTATTCGATAGCACAGTAGAGAAATCAATAATTGATTGTATATTTCAAAATAGCTAGAAGAATTACAATGTTCCCAACACATAAATGTTTGAGGCGATGGATATCTTAATTACCCTGATTTGATCTTATGCATAGTACACAGGTATCAAAATATTACATGTACCCCCATGTACAACTATATCAGTTTAAAAAAAATGGAAAAAGGAAAAGTTAAAACCTTCCTCCCCGACTCCAAATTTTCAAGTGAAGTTGCCATACCCTGCAATGTGGTGAATCTTGGAGCTTTGCTGCCTTAGCCCCTTTCCCTCTGAGAAGTACGGCTTTAATCTTTGTCAGTCTTGTGCTCACTGCTCCTCTGTCTTTTTCCTCCCCTCCCTTGCACTGTTTGCAAAAAAAGAAAGAAAGAAAGAATTAGGCTGTTGTTTGGGCAGGTCATGTACTACCAGTATAAAACTATGCAGGGAGAGTTTTTTACCCTAAATGATCACACATGTGTGTGGTTTAGTGTGAACTAGACTTAGGCGGCTTTATTTTCAAGCTCCGTCTTTATTTTTGCTCTCCCCAGAATCTTCTCCAAATTTTTCTTGTTTTTGTACACACCATTCATTTACTCAACAAATATGTTTACTATGTGCCATGCCCTATGCCAGGAGTAGAGAATAGAGCTCAAATTTCTGTCTTGTTATATAGCTACTGAGGCTGTAACCCCATGCTTAGTATAATTTATAATTAGTGGCCAGTGATCAGTATCAGAATATTCTAATTTGTATATTTATTATCTCACTAGCAATTTTGGCCACAATATTACATTACTTAGTCTTGATTACTTTTAATGATCCACTATATAAATATTTCTGACATATTCTCACCTTGTCCCCCATCTGATAAATTTTATTCATTTACTTTTCAGTGACTCATCTGTAGTTATTTTTAAACAATTTTAGTCTTTTCTAACTTCATGTCTAGGTGATTAAGATCACTCTCAATTCTAATCTGGTCTTTCTTAGTGCTAGATATAGTTCCTTCCTTCCCTCCATCTTGCCCTGTCATGAAACATTCTATCTACTAAGACCTGCAAGGAGGCTTGGAGGAGGACATATATTTCATTAATTTACTAAGTTTCTGTTCTCATAGTTAAAATTATTGAGATATCACATCTGGACAATTGACATTTATCATTAGAATGTAGTTTATTCTTAATGAGAGCTGTGACTTTGGGTTGCCTGCCCTGCCTGGGTGTAGTCCTCCTGATAGTTTTGCTTAGTAAAACATGGCTTTCCTGTTAAATTTAAATGACCACCACAGTGAAAGACTTACATCTGGAATGGAAGAAAAGCTGCAGAGAATTATTGAAATGAAGGATGAGATTTGGCAGACTGGGGCTTGAGCAAAAGAAGTATGAAAATACAGGTGCCATGGGCTATTATCAGCAAATTAGTACAACCCCTGTGGAAAATAACATGGAGATATCTCAAAGAACTAAAAATAGAAATACCATTTGATCCAGCAATTCCACTATTAAGCATCTACCCAAAAGAAAAAAAGACATTCTAAAGAGATCTGCACTTGAATGTTTACGGCAGCACAATTCACACTTGCAAAGATGTGGAAACAACCCATGTCCATCAATACATGAGTGGATTAATAAAATGCAGTATATATATACCACGGCATACTACTCAACCACAAAAAACAATGGTGAACTGACAACTCTTATATTATCCTGGTTAGAGCTGGAGTCCATCCTCTGAAACAAAGTATCACAAGAATGGAAAAACAGCATCAAACTATTTAACTTCCTAAATATAGCCAAAGGTATAGTGTAACTGTAAATCACATTAGGGATAAAAAGAAATGTGTTTAGAAAGAAGTTTGGGATTCCGATTCTACAGACACAGTGCTCTAAATAGGTATGAAACTGTTTCTTACTCTAAACACATACAACTTCTGGGTAAAATATTACCCCCCAAAGTTAGCAAATACTAAGCTTAAAGAAAGTGAGAATTTCCCAGATGACAGGAATACAATCGGAATATAAAGCCAGAACAGTAGGGGAGTGCATGGGGAGGTAATATCAAACCTAGGAACAGGTCCTCGAGGCCGGGAGTTGGGATTCCACCACCCACACAGCAAGGCAGGAAACGCTGCTTTGGGCTAGAAGCGGGAGAGGAGCTGGAACTGAGGCTTCCACATAAAGCCAAGGCCCTTGAAGGACTGTTTAGACTATTTACTGTCAACTATGAACAATATACCACCAGCTCAGTGAAGCAGTAAGGCAGTTGCTACCTGCCTGAAACACTGAATAGAGAAAATTCTTCTGTAAGACAGCAAGCCATTCAGATACTGAAAGAACTATCGTAAGGTGTACTTCAGAGAAAAAGGTAATTGAAGCAAGGGGAAAGAATGAAGTATAAGAAACAATGAGGAGGTAAGAAACTTGTAAAATATCAATAACAACAAGAATAGTGATAATTTCTCATTTCATGGATGAGGAAGAACTTCAATATTGGACATGTGAGATTCTTGGATTGGATTTCAAAATGAAATCAAATCATTTGAATTATATGAAATCCAGCTATATGCTGACTCTAAGAGCCACGATTAGACCATAATGACACAGAAAGTTTAAGAATAAATGATGGCAAAATATATATCAGACAAATGCTAACCAAAGTAAATTTATGTTAATATCAAGCAAAAAAAATACCCCAAGGGGAAAAAGCAGTATCATTAGAAATAGATAATTGTAAAAGAATAATTCACCAAAAGACATAACAATTCTTAACTTATATAGACCTAACAACATAGTCTCCAAATATATGCAGGAAAAACAGAATTGAAAAGATAAGGGGAAAGATCCACAACCATGACAGATTTTCTAACATGCCTCTCTTTGTGATGGATAGGTCAAAAGACCAAAAAATAAGTGAGGCTCTAAATGATTTGATAACACAATTAACAAACTTGATGCAATGACAACAATTATATAGAATACTATACTCAACAATTAGGGAACTCACATTCTTTTTTCAAGCCAAAATGGAACATTTACAAAAATTGTTCACATATTAGGACAAAGGCAAATCTCATAAACCACCAAAGAAAATATCACACAAACTATGATATCTACTCAAAATATAATAAATTTAGAAATCAATAACAAAGAGTTATCTAAAAATTTTTTGTATATTTGTAAATTTTAATGTATTTCTAAATAATCTCTGAGTCAAAGAAGAAATCATAATGAAAATTATAAAATATTTCAAATGGATTCACAAAGAAAATACTATATTTCAAAATGAATGTAGCTAAATTAACAAATTATAAAATGAAAAAAATTGAAAATTGATGTAGGCATCCAACTCAAGATACTAGGAGGAAGTTGGTGGAAAGAAAAATAATATCAGAGCAGAAATGAAATATGAAACAAAGAAACAATAGAAAGAAATCTTAAAGTTGTTTTTTGAAAAGAAATAAACTATTTTGTGATCAAGACTAAAAACTGATCATGGGGAAAACACACAAAAGTGTAAATAAAACAGATCTGAATATAAAGGGGGACATAACCACAGATAGAGCAGGCATTTTTTAAAATCGTAAGAGGCTGAGCAATTTGATGTCAATAAATTTGGAAACAAAAAAATTTGAACCATTCTCTAGAAAAATATAACTTACCAAAACAGACTCATGAAAAATTGCAAAGTTGAACACATCTATATCCATTAAAGAATTGGAATTCATCATTAAAAATCTACATCACTCCCAAAAATAAAAATCACACCAGGCCAGATGGTTTCATCAAACCTCCAACATTATTTTAAAGTTTCTTAGAGAGTAAAAAAACATGGAAACCTCCTTAACCCATTTTAATGAAGCTGACATAACTTGTCATCTCCACTGAAAAAGTACAGAATTAGAAAGGAAATTTATAACTCAGTTCATTTATAAACATTTTTGCAAAAGTGTTAAATAAGATATTAGCATGTTGAAACCAAAAATTTATACTTTAAATATATATATATATATAAATATATCATTACCAAGTAGAATTTATTCTAAGAATTTAGGCTGATTTAATATTAGAAAATACTTTCATGTAATTTAACACATTTATAGACTAAATGAGAAAAACCATTAATTATCTGATTGCATGTATAAAGAGTATTATTAAATGTAACACATATTCATAATTCTTTAACACTCTCAGAAAATCAAGAATAGAAGGAAATTTTCTAAACCTGACAAAAGTATATCTTAAAATCCTACAGAAAAACACCATAATTAATAATGAAATTTTTTAGAATTTCCTTTAAGACAAGGAAGAAGAGAAATATGTTTGCTAACTATTCAATATTGTTCAGGTGGTCCCAGCCAGTGGAATGAAATAGGAAAGAAAAAAAGAAAAAAAACCTTAAAATAATTACAAAGTACTCATTGCTTTGTAGCCATGTCCAAAATTTTTTTAAGGCCTTTGGCTGATTTTGACATTTCTGTACAATAAGTCTACCTTCCCAAACTGGAATTCCAAAAACTACATTTCCCAGACTCAGATTCCTCTGCTGTTAGGTATATACAGATTTTCCATTTAGATTTTCCCATCAGAGGCACCCACTAGAGGCTTTGATCCAGAACTAGTTTATAAGCAGGGTGTCATGTTATAATTACTAATAATGCTCCCTTTCAGACTCAAACAAGTCTTGATGTGAATGATAAATTATACATTTGCTCAATTACATAGGCAAAATGGCAATGTGTAGAGACATATTTGACTAATAGAAATCATGATGGAAGTGGCATGGATTTGGTAGCTTCTGTACTATGGCAGAGGGAATATAGTTCCAGAGCCAGCAATCTATATTTTAATAAGCATTCAAGGTGATTCTGATGCAAGCTCACGTTTGAGAGCCACTGCTCTGGAGAAATTCTTGCCCATGTGCACAAGGAGAAATATGTAAGGTGTTCACTACAGCACTATTTGTAATACTAAAATTAGTGAAAACGACCTTAGCATCTTCAGTAAGGGAAGGAAATTAAATAACTGGCTTAGTTATACAGTACATTCTATTTATCAGTTCAAATGAATGAACTAGATCTCCACAGATAAATCTCAAAAACCTAATGCTGAATGAGAAAAGCAAGTTGCAAAAGGATGTACATGGTATGATACCATGTATTTAAAATTTTGAAACACACAAAAGCATAGAACATATTATTTGTCATTATTTACATATGGTTAAAAAAACAAAAACATTGAGGGAATCACACATACCAATTTCAGGACAGAAGTTACTTCTCAAGAGGAAAGGAAGAAAATGGCTTGGGGAGGGCATTCTTTAATATTTTAGAGGACAAATATAGTAGTATTTTAATATTTACTAAATCTGGATAATGGGGTCATTGATTTTTGTTGTATTCTACGTACTTTTCTTCCTATTTGAAAAATCATAGTTAAATAGTAAAATATGTTTGTTTTTTAAGTTCACTTTCACTTGCTAAATTTGGTGGATAAAATGGTTTTGTAGTACACCCAGTAATGTTGCAGTGTTTCATTTCCAGAGGCCTACTGTCAGATAGAAACTCAGTCCATAATCAAAGGTAAACTACTATATCAAACACCTCAACTTGGGGGGGGGTGCAAGGGCAACATACATAATCTCAACATCTGTACCCCATAATATGCTGAAATGAAAAAAAAAACACACTTCAGTAATTATACAGTTTTAGGTTCAGTTTGTATTTAACTTCATCCCTGGAATGGCTGGCAGTCATTACCTTAGGGATGACAAAATTTATCAATCCCAAATGAAAACTACAGGAGTTATACATCTACAGGACTATAAATCAGATACACGTCATTTAATTTTACTTAAATAAGGAGTCTGGGTACATGTTTTTGTAAAATAAATAATTATTTTTGAACCTATTTGTAAGTTCCCATTTTCAAATGTTCTATTTTCCTGAAATATTACATACCTATAAAATTTGTAGAGAAATCAGTTTTCCAGCACTGTTAACATTCCACATCACTAAAAAGGGAACTCAACAATGCTTTGGGGTGAGTACATGTGGTGCTTGTCTTTTCATTCTTGGGATATCTCACTTAGTAGAATGCGTTCCAGCTCTATCCAGGAGTATACAAGAG
>CAUYSK010054701.1:0-16937 GCA_963575035.1 Avahi laniger
CTCAAACGATCCTCCTGCCTCAGCCTCCCAGAGTGCTAGGATTACAGGTGTGAGCCACCGCCTCTGGTCCACTGAATAGTCCTTAACACTGGATTGATACTTAATAAATGTTCAAATGACAATAATAAACCCAAGTGTACCCAGCTATGACTTGAAATACATTACAAGCAGTTGCACTGACTTCCAGGACTCCATCATTTCTATACAGAAAAAGAGGAGATTTTTAGCTGTCAGCACTCTTAGAAGTCCATTAGTTGGATGTCAAAAATAAGAAAGTTTACAAGTAATCGCTAGATAAAAGAGGAGGAAAACTTTATGAAAATGAAAGCTGAAGTGCTCAGTAAAGAGAAAAAAAATGAAAGAAGAGGAATTAAGTTTATGAAAAGAAAATCTAGAAGTTGAGGAGTAAATAGGGAATTATCTTCCTGAAACTGCCAGGAAAAATAAACTTGACAAGGATGGAAAAGAATAAGCCAGAGCAGGGATTTCAGAAGCCAGAGGTGAAATACAAGACAAACAAAATGAATTACTCATTATAATAAGAACCAAGAGAAATTAATGGAACAATAGAGACCATGGGCAAAGAAATAAGGAAACGGATGAGAAATATATGATTCGAGGTTTGAAGTCAACCAGTGAGAAAAACAAAGAATGTACAGAAAATATTATAAAATATGAGAGGAGGAGAAAAAGTAATTATACCTAATGAATTTGTAAGATAACAGAAAATGAAGTAAAATGTGAGAAAAAAGGAAATAGGAATATTTCCTGTGAATAAATATTTATTGCATTAGTTTTCCATATTTTAAGTCTTTAATGAAATTCTCATTATCTACTACATAGTACAGATCACAGTACAGGGAAAAATAAAAATCCTCACAAAAATAGGAAATCTTATCTTCTGAATGTGGCCTTAGCACATCAGACTTGATGGATTGTATCTTCGTGGTGTGATGCTGAACATCTGAATAAAGACTGTAAATTTCAGGAGCATCTGGGTATATTTTTTAATGTTTCCTCATTTAGTTTCAGGAATTTTTTTAAAAAACTATTTGAGACAGAGTCTTGCTCTGTCCCCCACGTTGGAGTGCAGTGGCACAATCACAGTTCACTGCAACCTCTAACTCCTGGACTCAAGTGGTCCTCCTGCCTGACCCTCCTGAGTGGCTAGGACTATAGGCATATGCCACTACACCCAGCTAATTTGTTTTTTCAGTAACAGAGTTTCAGTATGTTGCCCAGGCTGTTCTCAAAATCCTGGACTCTAGCGATCTTCCCACCTTGGCCTTCCAAAGTACTGCAATTATAAGTATGAGCCACTGTCCTTGGTCTCATTTCAAAAATTAAGACATCTATAGATTCTTCTCAAATTAAAATCTAATGTGAGGCCGGATGAGGTGGCTCATGCCTGTAATCCTAGAACTCTGGGAGGCCAAGGCCGGAGGATTGCTTAAGGTCAGGAGTTCAAGACCAGCCTGAGCAAGAGCAAGACCCCATCTCTACTAAAAAAACAAACAAAAAAATAGCACAATTAGCCCAGAACTACTAAAAATAGAAAAAATTAGCTAGGTGTGGTGGTGCTCGCCTGTAGTCCCAGCTACATGGGAGGATGAGGCAGGAGGATTGCTTGAGCCGAGGAGTTTGAGGTTGCTGTGAGCTAGGCTGACGCCATGGCACTCTAAAGCCTGGGCAACAGAGAGAGACTCTGTCTCAAAAAAAAAAAAAAAAAAAATATAATGTGAGACCAGCCTGAGCAACAGCAAGACTCTGTCTCTACTAAAAATTAACTGGGCATGGTGGTGTGTGCCTATAGTCCCAGCTACTCGGGAGGCTGAGGCAGGAAGATGGCTGGAGCCCAGGAGTTCAAGGTTGTTCTGAGCTAAGCTGACACCGGGGCACTGTAGCCTGGGCAACAGAGTGAGACTCTGTCTTTAAAAAAAAAAAATAATAGTTAATGTGGAAAGCATCACAAATAGTTTTAGAAACTATTTTTCACATGAAACAATATTTCAGTCTTGGTTCATGGAGTATTATGCCTTTTATAAACAAAATTACATTAATACAATTGAAGTAGAAGGTTTTCAATCAAAATGAACATAGAACTGAAATATAAAATGTAATATTTTGCATCTACACAGGGAAGTCTAAGATTAGCTGATAGAACTTGTTCTCTTCTGAAGAGGAGATGCTGTTCTAGAACTTGGAGTGCCTGCCAAGAGGGTAAAATCAGGTCAGTGGCCGCAGTGTGTGCATGTGTGGGGGGCCTTCTGCAATGCTAGGGTTTTGGAGTCAGTGGGCAAAGGAGGCAGAGCACATAAGTGTTAAGACATTTTAAAAAATGAGTGTTGATCTTGATACACAAACATTTTTCATTCTGGAGAGGCATATGTTCCCTGAACTCACTGGGATCCACCTTTCCTTTACGATGCATTCAGTGAGTTAAAAGAAAACTTTTAGAGAGCCATTTTTTTCAACCTATGTAATATGTAAAAGTGCATCTCAAATATGTGCTGTGTTACAAAAAGGTTTCCATTGTTTTGCTAGCCAGTATGGAGTCTCTCTTATGCAGCGCCATAGTAACCAGTGTCAAACTGTTGGTAGGACGTGGGGAACGGTGTCTGAAGTCCTCATTCAATCTTCATTCACATTTGTAGAGTTTGAATTTTCACGGCCTGAACCCAACTATGTAGGAAGTATGTGTACTGTCTTTTCATAACTAAATAATCTCACTACTTCTATTTCCAGCCCCTTCTGCCGGATGGAAGAATCCATGGTTTTTCTCCATCACTCTAGACCAAGTCAGTTCTTCATCTCCTCCTTCACTTTCTCTCCTGCAACCCCAAGATTACCCTCCAGTCCATGGGCTGACACAACATCTTGGTGTCCTGCAATCTTTCTCTGACCTCTGATAAAGTTTACAATCCCATCTCTTGCTATGACCTTGAAATGCCTCAGGATTCAGGGGTCAGACCCTCAGATCCCTGCCAGGCACTTATTCCAGCACCGGGAAGCCTGGCTGCTCACTGAGGCTCCTCTGCACTGCAGACCGTCCCCTAAGCCACCCTGGTTCTGCCTCTGCCCCTGGGCCCAGCCATTCTTGCTCTGTGGCTCTGGGTCATGTTGGCACACAGAACACCTTAGGGGCCCCAGGGTTCCAAATTGGAAGCAGAGAATTTTCTCTGTTCTCACAGCCTCAAAACTTTTGGAGATTCTGCAATACATCCTTTGCCCATCGCACTCCTTGGAACCTTCCGAGAGGTGAGCAGAATCCCTCTCAGAGACCCTACTGTCTCTCTCATTCCCACCCTAACCTTCTTCCTCTTCTTCCCCAGTTAGGAAAGAGGATCTTTAACCTTTGTAGGGGGGCCGGTGGGGAGAGGAACAGTGTGTAATGTTTTAGGGGCAGAGCTGGCTCAGCTACTTTTGGAGTCTCTGTGTCTGCTGCGAGTTTTGGCATTTTAGTGCAGCAAGGACAGCTTTCCCTCTGGGCAGCAGCACCCTGGTAAGTAAGTGCAAGGGGAAATTTCAATACATCACACGGGAAATAGCCCACCAGTTAATACTTAACAGTGTCTTGTTGCTCAGGCTGCATACTTCTTTTCATAGTTTGAAATTGATGACCTTTTCTTTGTCAGAACTCCAATATTTTTGGAGTTTGAAGACTTAGGTAGTGCTCTCTGTTGCCTAAATGGATGAACAGTTCACAGGGTTCAGTCCCAGCCTCCACCATCCAACTCAGGCTCCTGTCTCCTTTATTTCCCAGGACTCAGAAGTTCTCATTTTCATTCCCTGTTTTCCCAAGATCTTGGCTTTTGCTGTCTGCTTGCCAGATCAGCTCAAAGCACCATAAAGCTGAAAGGGATCTGGGATGGGAAACAGGTAAGTCGCAACTGCAAGTCTTGTAGAGAATGTACTCTAGGAGTTGTCATTTCTGAAATTGAACTGTTTCTGAGTTGAAGATAAGCACGTCTTGGAAGAGAAACATGTAGCCAAGCCCAATGCCAAGGCCGTTGGAGAATTGAGATCTTGCATGCTAGGAGACCTTGATCCTGTAACCTTGGAAGCAGGATATGGATCTGATTAAATTGAGGTCAAATTCTAGTCAACTTGTCCATCATCAGTAAGAGAAAAAAGCCAACTTGACGTCTGAGTCATATGTTTTGACACTTAAAGGGGACACAGGACAAAGACATTTTTCAGAAAAAGGAAAAAATAAAAATAAAGAAAAGGTCAGTTAAATGTGGTATTAAAGAGGCTACTTAAATTCTAGGCACAATCAAGGAATAGCCATTGGGATTATTGCTTAGGTTAGTGTTTCTCAAGCTTTAACATACACACCGATTGCACAGGGTGCTGATGGGGGACACCAGGGACTCTGCATTTCTGACATGCTCCTAAATGATGCCGATGCTGCTAGTTCATGGATCACACTTTAAGTAGCAAGAGCTTAGAAGACAGGCTGGGAGACAGGAGATGGCCCTCAAGTGATGCTGAAAGAAACCCCAAATTCAAACACTTTCACCTTAGAACAACATTCTATTCTAGTCCTCTTCCCAAAGCCCTTCCTACCAGCTGTCCATGGGAATCACCTTGGCTGTTTTGTAACATTTTCTTCCCTTTTGGAGCAGTTAATGTTCTCTAGATTATAAGAAGAGGAACCCAACTCTGGCCAATTCAAGGAAATTTATATGAAGGTGTCAACGGAAAAGAAGCCAAACTCTGTAAAATAATTTAAAGAGATTTGTTCTGAGCCAAATTTGAGGACCATGGCCTGAAGCAACGTCCAAGAAGCCTTGAGCAAGTGAAATTGCTGTGGCTGGATTACAGTTTGGTTTTATACATCTCAGGGAGACAGGGGTTACAGGTAAAGTCATAGATCAATACATGGAAGGCATACATTGGTTCAGCCCGAAAAAGTGGACATCTCAAAGCGGGAGCTTACAGGTTATCGGTGGGTTTAAGGATTCTTTGATCTGTAATTGGTTAAATTGTCTAAAGGCTTGGAATGTTTTAAGTTAAGGTAAGGAAGTCTGTTGATCAGAGACAAGTCACCAGCTATATGCCCAGATTCAAGTGAGCCGTTAAGTAACTGATGACCTGCAAGTGTGATTCAAGCTTTGTCTTGCATAGCTTTAGGCCTGCTAATGAAGGACTTCTCCAAGAAGGGAAGGGAGGGCATGATAAATGTGTCTTACCTCCCTTTTCATGGTCAACACCTCAGCTTTAGAGTATTTCTGGGATCTCTTTGGCCAAGAGGGGGTCCATTCAGTCAGCTGTGGGGGGTGGGAGGGGTGAGTTTAAGATTTTTAGTTGACAAAGGATACTTGGCAGTGCACAGAATTGAAGAGCAGACTAACCAGTCCTGGGGTGGATAGGAAACAGAGTAAATCAGGGGACTTCAGTAGCACAAGCTCCTGGACCTCCCCTCCTAAGACACAAGCATTCTGTCTCTTCAAGTTTCAAGTTTAAATCACATGTTTTTACCTTTCAAGCTCTTAGCAACATAAGCCAATTCAATTTGTATCTGCTACACTTTTCTTTGTCCCTAGTAAGGCTGCTTTTGATGTTACTTTTAACTTGCTTTTACAGATACACAATTGTGTGTCTGTCTCTCTGTCTAGGGGAAAAGGAGATGGTAATGAAATGTTGCAAGATGTTTTCCCCCCAAAGAAATGATTGAAAAGTCCCTTGTGTATCAAACTTTTAGGACATTTAAAATATACTATGTTATATTGTTGGCCTGCATGTGTCTTGGGTTTATAACTAAAATGTTTTCTATGAGCAGGAGGAGCCGTTTTCATATTTTTGCAGTGTAAACATGGCTTTTATCTGATTTTAAAAAAACAGTAATTGTAAATTTTCAACTTTCAAATTTTCAACTTTCTCCCCTAATCATAGGAAAACATCCACAATAGAAAAATTTATGATTGGGGCTATAAAATAATGTATGAGAGAATGGGTTTCCCTGTTTTACTTACTTAATGTTGGTCAATTACATTTTCTAAATCTCAATTGCGTGTCCTGGAACTGAGAGATAGTCAACTTTCTTTCTCACACATTTGTTTGGATGATTAAATAATTTTATTTTTATTTTTTTATTTTTTTGAGACAGAGTCTCACAATGTCACCCAGGCTGGAGTACAGTGGCCCAATCATAGGTCTGGGCAGCCTGGAACTCCTGGGGTCAAGTGATTCTCCTTCCTCAGCCTCCCAGGTAGCTGAGACTGCGGGCATGCACCACCACACTGGCTAATCTTTTTATTTTGTGTAGAGCTGGCTGTTGTTATGTAAATTATGTAAAGCGCCTTTGAACAGCTATAAAAGTTAACTATTAAGTTAAGTCAGCACTATTATTATGGAGTTTGAGACTTTCTGGGAACAACTGGAAACTTGAGGGCAAGAGATAAATACCAAAGCACTTAGTTATAATCACTAAAAGGTAAGGATGGAGACAAAGCACGTAAAGGTATATCCATGGTATTTTATATTTCTCAAATTAGTAATGAGCATAGTTCTATACATTTCTACTTATCCTTTGCTCACTAAAAGCTTTTCAGGACTTGACTTCTTCAGAGTTCCAGCAGGAAGCTTAAAAATTTGTTTTGCTTTATTAATAGCAGATAATATGCATGCTATAAAACGTTGGCTTCCTGAGTCTGGTTCTCTCTCCAAATGTCTAAAGATTTCACCTTCTCATTTCCTAGATTCTGCCCCTAGGTTCTGCTTTTGTCCCTAAGAGGCAGAGTCACTTGGATGGCTAAATGGAAAAGGCTTTGGATAATCTGTGCCGAGCCCACTCAGCTCTGCCCAGACCCCCTCTTTAACGCCCAGGGACCTTCCATCCTGGGTCCCCCGCCGCCCAGCACTAGCCTCACCTACACGACAACCTTAGCACAGTCCTAAGATGTGTGTTCTTCTGTTTTCTATGCCCAGACTTAAAAAAAAAAAAATTAAATTTCTGCCTGCTACTAGCTCCTTTCCTACGGTTTTTTTTTTCCTTGCCTTAAAATGGTATTCCCTTCTTTTTTCAAATAACCACAACAGGAATGACTGGCCACTGGCGTTTTCAGAGTGCCAAAGTGGCATCTCGACATAAGTCCACGCACATTAGACTGTCATGCTGGGAGTGCTCAAGTACTTGGGAAGAGATTACTGTACCTTTTTTGCATCCTCAAAGCTCAGATAGGCACTCGATTTAAAAATCTTAATAGAGTTGAATCCTGCTGTTGTCACAGGGAAGGAATAGAATTTGATGGAAAGAAACAGGAACGAAAAAGAATCAGAAGGATACTCAGGGAAAAGAACTTTTATGTTCCCTCATGGTGTTTTTATCTGAAGAAACTGACTCTAAAAGTACCAAACAGGAAGGAAATAAATAAGGCAAACATTCATTTTCGGGGTGATTCTGCCCTCCTTGGCAATCCCCATTTTATTGAAGATGTTACTTATTCATTCCAAGGATTTTTTTTCCTTCATAGGAGGTGGGCGTTTCATCTTCCTAGAGTCAGGAGGCAAGACCTGCGGATGTGTGTGTGGGTCTTTTCTTGGCCACTACAATTTCGTCTACAGTCACGAGCTGCAGCACCACCCCAGCTACTGCTCTGAGCGCTTGGGCTTTGGCCGTTAGGGTGTCCCACACCCCTTCCTGGGCCACGTTTGTTATCCCTTCGGCTCCCACTCCAATGAGGAAGTTCCCAACTTGATGAACTCCACTCAGTTCCGCCATCACATCGGAGACCACTAGGCCTGCATTCTCCGCCAAGGTTTCAGGAAGAGCCCTCAGGGCCCGGGCAAACGCTAGGAATGCAGGACCACTGGGTCCTTCCAGCTTGCTTCCTTTATCCGACAGCATTTTCGCCAGAGCCATCTCCGTGGCCCCTGCTCCCGGAATCAGTCTGGGATCTTGACACAGCTGGAAGTAGGCATCGATGCCGTGGTAGACAGCCTGCTCTGCGCCCCGCAGCCCCTGCGTTGTGGCTCCCCTGAGGACCACGGTGAGGGCAGGTGTGCCTGTGCCCTCCCACTCAAACACCACAGCCAGATCTTCTCTCAGCTCCTGTCTGTAAACCCTCTGGCACCTCCCTGGCTTCTGGGGAGGGAGCAGACGAAGCAGCAGAGGTGTGCCGAACACCTTGCTGAGGTAAGCCATCTGCGCCCGGGACCGGGCCTGAATCACCATGATGCAGTGCTTGTCTGCCAGGGAGAGGGTCTTCTCATCGATTTCCCCCCATACCACCGCCACGTTAATTTCCATGGCCGCCAGCTGGGCTACTTGCTTTTCTATTAACTGTTCGCTTCCTTTCCTAAATTTAGCCAGGTCAGCAGGCCTAGAGAGACGGGCAGTTGCCGGTGCATTTGAACTGGCAGGACCGAAGGGGCAAGCAAAGAGAGCCACCCTGGCCCCACTTAACACGACGGTCATTTGCCCACAGAGCTTCCCAGACATCGCCAAGCCCGGGAGGAGGCAGGAGTCCTCCAGCGTCCCTCCTGGCAGTGTGCACACCCCGACTTGCTCAGCCCTGAAGCTGCCGTCCAGCTCCCTGGTAGCCCAGCATGCGTGGGCCACCAGCTTGGTCAAGTAGTCCGTGTGGGACAGGGTGTGGGTGTTCATCACAGAATAGAGGGCCCAGGATGGATCTTCCAGGGGACCCAGAGATCGGATTGCCAATGTGGGCAGTGTGGTCAGGACCTCCGCAGTGGCTGTGGCGTAGGCCTCCCGGAGCTGGGGGCGAGGCAGGCCGGCCTTCAGCAGGTGCTCTGCCTGCTCCAGCAAGGCTTCTGTCAGAAGGACCACGAAGGACGTGCCGTCCCCACTGTTCTCTGCCTGGGTTTGGGCTGCTTCCCGGAGAAACCAGGCCGCCGGGTGCTCCAGCTCCAGGGCCCTGAGGATGGCAGCGGCATGCCCTGTGCACACTGTTTCTCCCTCAGCGGTCACCAGCAGCTTCTGCCGGCCATGCGGGCCGTAGCAAGGCCGGATGACACTGGCCAGGGTCTGCACTGCGGCCGTGCTGCTCAGCAGGTGCAGCCCCTTCTCCCCCAGGCTCACCGGGGCCTCCCTCGGGCTCCGCTCCAGACGCTGGGGCAGCTCCACGGCTGAAGGGACTCTGCCGTCCGTGGCCTGAGGACAGGGGGGACCACTGCGTGCTGCAGACATGCTCCAGAAACGGCAGCAGGGGTGACCTTGACACCAGTCACTGAAGGTACTCAAGGGGTCAGTGGAAACAGGGAGCCAGACGCCAACCTGCATGGGCGCTCCCGCGTGCACCCCGGGATGATCAGCAGAGAGCTCAGTCCTAAAACCACCCCCAGAATTGACTCTGTCAAGGAACTGGGCTTTCGGAGTCTCTGGACCTTGGTAGCTGAAACAGGATCCTTAACTGATGAGGTCACAAAGTGGCAAATGGAACGTGTAGGGAATGAGGTCACAGAAGGATGGTTAGGGGAGGCCCTGCCAGCAGATAGACGACAGGCCTTGTTGTCAGCGGTGGAGGTACGCACACCTCTGCACCAGGCCTGAAACTTCTGTTTCAACTTTGAAGACAATGAAGAGGAAATCAGGTGAAAATGCCTACACACTTCAAATTCCTGATGAAGCTGGGTTTTTTGGTGGGGGGAGGATTGAGAGGGACCTGAGAGATGAGTCTGTGTTTTGTTTTGCTTTCTCTTGCAGTACTGTGTAATACTAGCCATGTTTTGCTGTCTGCCTGCCTTTGCCATTTTGCTACCTTATCAGTTTGTTTATCAGGTTCCTCAAGGTGCCTGTTGGTTTGTTAGGGTGCAGGTGTGGGGGACTGCACAGTGCGTATGCCTGCGTGACAGTTCCCAATGCCAGTGATGTCACTGAGCTGGCAGAGGCTGGTCAAGACAAGGGAGGGAAAGATGCTGACAACCCACAGAGTACAAATAGATCTGGAGGAGGAAGAAGCAACCGGCCTCCTGGTCGGGGAGGTAGGAGGCCACAGTGAGGGGAGCTGGGCCCTGAGGCCTAAATGCTAATCGCCCTCCCACCCTCCGCTCAGCCCTTAGCATTTTAGTTATTCCTCTCCATTCTCCCTCCTCTCCTCCCTCTTTGCCTCACGCACAGTCTGTTGGAGCAACATGCTTCTGCCTTAGTTTAACACGTCTACTGAGAGCACCTGCTATGCTCCATGTGGTGAGGACTACAAAGGCAGGAATTTAGAGTTTAGCAGTGGAAACAGGTTTGTACCAAATGAACTGAGCATCTGATGGGTGGTAGGTAGAGCACCAGGTGGAAATGATAAATAGATCTATTAAGATTAAAGGAAAGAGAGGGCAATACCATTTTCATTTGGAAAAACCCTGCTTCTTTGGTTAATGGCAGATGTCCCTGAGAAAATGATGACACAAGTCAGGAGTCCTCATAGCACAGTGGGCATTGGTTTAGTATTTCCACAGAGGAGACGACAGCAAAAAAGAAAAGGGAAGGCTGGGCATGGTGGCTCACGCCTGTAATCCAGGAGGCCGAGGCGGGAGGATCGCTCGAGGTCAGGAGTTTGAGACCAGCCTAAACAAGAGTGAGATCCACCTCCCCACCCGCCCCCTCACCGGTCTCTACTAAAAATAGAAAACTTAGCCAGGTGATGTGGCACGTGCCTATGGTCCCAGCTACTCGGGAGGCTGAGGGAAAAGGATCGCTTTGAGCCCAGGAGTTTGAGGTTGCTGTGAGCTATGATGACGCCACAGCACTCTACCCTGTCTCAAAAAAAAGGGGGTGGGATATATCATCATGAAAGTTAAATGTAATTAAGGCTAAAAAGGAGATAACTTTGGAGAAAAAAAATGCTTTCTTTCAAAAACAACTTGATTGCTTTCGTAAAAATGATAAGCATTCATTATAAAAGTTAAAAGGTGCGAAGAAAGTAATGGTCATTTGGAATCCCAACCCAGAAATAACCATTGTTCGCATTTTGATGAGAATTACTCCTTTACATATATGCACACATAGATAATTATAGATTCACATACATAAGCAGATTGTATGACATATATTATGTGCTATTCTGTAATAATTTCCCCCTCAACATTATCTCGACTCAGAGAAATGTTTCTAAAGAGATATCATTTGTCTGAAGACCATGGATGACTACTTTGACCTCTTGATTTTGGAGACTCCATTAGAAACTCCATTAGAAACAGAAGCCTCCATGTCCAGGCTTCTGAAAGCCTGTAACAGTGAAGAGAGTGTCACATAACAAATGTTGGTTATGGGAGTAAAGGTAACTTGCTTGTATTGTTGTAGAAATGTAAAATGTAGTGGCCAGGCTTGGTGGCTCACGCCTGTAATCCCAGCACTTTGGGAGGCCAAGGCGGGAGGATCACTTGTGGCCAGGAGTTGGAGACCAGCCTGAGCAACATATCTCTACAAAAAATAGAAAAAATTAGCCAGGTGTGGTGGCATGTACCTGTAGTCCTAGCTACTTGGGAGGCTGAGGCGGGAGGATCGCTCGAGCCCGGGAGTTTGAGGTTGCAGTGAACTATGATGATGCCGCTGCACTTTACACAGGATGACAGGGTGAGACTCTGTCTCAAAACAAAACAAAACATAAAAATTAAAATAAAAAACCAAACACTCCTGTAAAGGAGTGTCTTAATTCTTTTCATATTTATTTCACTTATTCCACAGCCACTGTGGAGCCGCTCCTGCTGGATGTCAGGGTACACGAGCAGGCGACTGTCCCTGCCTCGGCTGGGCTGAGGGTGGATGGAGACAGTTAATCGCGCACTGTCATTGCAGGCCAGGAGAGCTGTGACTGGGGAAGGCACGAGGTGTGGAAGCTCCTAGGGGGACACATAGCCATCCTCATGGGGACAGCCAAGGTCTGGACTGAGAGCTGAAGAAAATGAAACAAAAGGAAGTAGGAACTGGCCATGCAGAAAGGGAGGTGGGATGGGGACAGCCTGGCAAGTTTGTCGTCCTGAAGTTTGTTGTCCATCAGAAGGAGTTCTGAAGACTGGAGCTTGGGTGACAAGGAAGGGCTGGGGAGGAGCTGAGCACGGTGGCCAGAGGGTGCGTGGCTCTCCAGGACCTAGCGAGCCGGGCCAAGGGATTTGGGCTTCCGCGTGCGGGGTGGTAAGTGGGACTGTACGTCCCGCTTCTGGTGCAAGAGTACAGAATGTTGTGTCGTAAAATCCTCTCCTGAGTGACTGCATAGAACAGGGGACAGTGAGGATCATTGTGACCCCCACAGACAGCCACTGTCATAAAACAGGCCCCAAACAGTAGTTTTTGGACTGAATTTTCTCGATTTACCTCTGTGTAGATCAAACTAAGCACAGAACTACCAAATCACAATTGCACTTTTTACTATGTGGACCTTGTCATTGTCAAAATCACTTTGAAGGGTTTTATTTATCCTTCAGATAAATATACTAGATTTAAAATAAAATGTAATTTTTTTTCTCGTGCCAAGAAAAGTTTGCATGCAATTAGCTCATTATATAAATTTTTGTGACAATATGCATTTTGGTCTGTGGGCTAGCATCGGTAACAGGCTGTTTGGTAGTGATACTGGGTTGAAGAGTATTCCCCCAAATTCACGTCCTCCTGGCACCTCAGAACTTGACCTTATATGAGAATTGGGTTGTTTGCTGATGTAATTAATAAAGATGAGGTCATACTGGAGTGAGGTGGGCCCTAAGTCCAGTATGACTGGGGTCCCTCAAAGCGGAGGAGAGGAGACAGACACACAGGAGAATGCCAGGCGAAGACACAGAAAGGTCCAGGAAAGAAGGCCCTGGAGCGATGGAGGCAGAGACTGGAGCGATGGGGTGATGGGTCTACACGACGATGAACGCCAGTGTCTGTGGCAACGAGCAGAAGCTAAGAGAGAGAGGCATGGAAAAGATTCTTCCTGAGAGCCTCCCAGAAGGAACTAGTTCTGTGGACACCTTGATTTTGGACTTCTGGCCTCCAGATCTGTGAGAGAATAAATTTCTTTTGTTTTAAGCCAGCCAGTTTGTGGGACTTCGTTGTGGCAGTCCTAGGAATCTAACAGTAGTCTTGTATATCTGTAAAGGAGCTGAATGTGAGAAAGTGTGTGGGAGAGAGAGGGAGAGACCTTTTTCATAGTGATCATAATCACCACTTGTCACTTGAAAATTTCTAGTTTATGGCACTTGCCAGCAGAATGTTTTCTGTGCCACCCTCTTCTGCATAGACATAGCTGTCTGCTATGACTTCTCTCACCCCTGTCCTTCCCCCTAAATCCTACAGATGCATTTCTTTTAAAACTATGGTCTTGTATACAATGGATGTACATATTTAATATTTCTATTTGTATGTTCTTCCATGTTTGTTTTCTAGTTGCCTGCAAGGGCAAGATTCATATTTATGTAAAATGTACTGCAAAACATCTACTTATGCCTCACTCTCTTAGATATAAATGACTTTGGAAGATGATTGTTCTGTTTGTTTCCTTCTCAGTTTCTTCCTTTAACTTTTCCATCACATAGGTACATGATAAACATTACAGAAATAACTTACGTAAAGCAATGTGAAATTTTAAAAAAATTTTATTTATTTAAAGACAGGGTCTCGTTATGTTGCCCGGGATGGAGGGCGGTGGCCGTTCACAGGTGCAGTCGTGCCCTGAGGTCCTGGGACTGAGCGCTCCTCCTGCCTCAGCCTCCCCTAGAAGGTGTGCACCACTTTGCCCAGCACAATATGAATTTTTAAAACCAAAAATGCACTCTGGACTAAATATGAACTAATTTTAACTGATTACAATTCTTTTTAAAACTTTCTATTGAAAAATGAAGGACAAAAATAATAGACTATGACTGCAACTTTTTAAAGTGCAACTTTAACAGTAAAAATGTGACAAAATTATAACATCTAAAATTTAAGAGTTCAGTGATCCTTCCACAGCTGCGAAAGAAAACTTGTTTACCGTGAAATCCTGAGGAATTTAAGACCTTATGGGAAAACAAAAGAGGTGGACGTTTAGTTGTAAACCTGTGGAAGAGCCTTATAAATATTTTTCCATTCACTAAAATAAAACAATAATGACTACACTGTAAATAGAGACAGTATCAGTGACATTTTATAGGCCTTCCATTAGTAAGAATGGATACTTTAGTATTAATTTTTATTTACTGTCACTTGTTTGCCAGACTCTAAGAATCTCCCTTGCATATAGTTTCTTGAGCTGTTGGTTTTTCTTTGTTGCAGATAACAACCCTCACCCAACCCCCCACATTTAAAAAAAATATATTACTTTATGATTAAAAGATTACTGTGTGTGCTCTGAAAGATTCAAACATTCTAGAAAGTGAAAGACCCTTGTAATTCAACCTTTCAGAGATAATTGGTGTGAACAGTTTAGTGTACATCTACCATATTTAAAAATGCAATTTAACTTGTATACTTATTAGAAAGTAGATATACTATTTTATTGCATTTGCCCTATTTCCAGATACTCAGGCCTCTCTGATTTTATAATTTTGCAGAACCTCAGCTACCTGCCTCTGGATTTTTGCCATTGTGGTCTTAGAGCTGTGTAATTTGGATGACTGTGAAAGAAACATCTCTGGAAGACTTTTATTTATGGGTTATATTTTATTTGCTATACGTAGGATAACTTCATGCCAATGAGCCTGCTATCAATTCTCTTAAAATAGATCCCAACTCCCTGTCAGCTCACAGTGGCCAAAGGAATGGAGATTTGAGGCCCGGTTTACTCATTTTCATCATCTTTTATCTTTCCAGAAGCATTACTGCACAAACCTCTATTTCTACCCACTTTTCTGCTCCTGGTCCCTCTGTTTCCTTTTAATTCTACAGCAGGAGTGACTTACAATTTGTATATGTTGACACTTAAATTCTCAGAAGGGCTGAAGAAGTGACTCAAAGTAAATTATCCTGATATATAATTTTGTGCATATGAAACTCACAGTGGAAATGAATATTTTAATTTCAGAATGAATACAGATAAACACTCGGATCAATAATCCAATTTTGAAAATGTGCTTTATTTAAAGTAGAATGTGGGCCAAGCCCAGTGGCTCACGCCTGTAATCGTAGCACTTTAGGAGGCTGAGGCGGGAGGAGGCTGAGGTGGGAGAATTGCTTAGGTCAGGAGTTCGAGACCAGCCTGAGCAAGAGTGAGACATCCCCCCCCCCACTCGTCCCTAATAAAAATAAAAAAAGAAATTAGCCAGACAACTGAAAAATAGAAAAAATTGGCCGGGCGTGGTGACACATGCCTGTAGCCCCAGCTACTCAGGAGGCTGAGGCAGGAGGATCGCTTGAGCCCAGGAGTGTGAGGTTGCAGTGACCTAGGCTGATGCCACAGCACTCTAGCCCCGGCAACAAAGACTCTGCCTCAACAAATAAACAAACAAAAAAACTATGCTTTCGGTTAGGCTCTGGAAGTCTGTGTCTATTTCGCCCAAGTAGGAAACAGTTCAAAGTTAATATCCTAGCTACTGGGAGGAAGGGAAGACGAACAACATCGCTGGAAAAGGAGCATGTAATTTTTACCTTACATTAAAACTATGTTGTGGAGATTCAAAGAAATCATGATCGGAATGTGCCTCTCGTACTGGACCCAGAGTAGAGGCTTATTAAATGATAGTTTACCCTAACCCTTCCCCAATTGGTTGGTAGATCTTAATATTTTCCCCCAACTCAATCTTTCCCTCCCACGTACTAATCAATAGTGAATGGAAAAGAAAGCACAGAATGGAACATTGCCCAACCGTTACCTATTAGCATAAGAAACCCACAATTCCATTACTTGTAACTGTCCTTCCCGAGAAAGTGCATATTCCAGGCTAACTCTGGCCCCATTTTTCTGGTACCGTTTGTACGTGCGGTAAAAGGGGGCTTAGAAATACTTCGGTTCTTGCCTCTTCACAACACACTGAACGTTAAAGTCAAGTTGTTGGGTTTTTATTGGTTAATTTTGTCTTTAAGCGTCTTATTCCCCAAAATATCATCGTTCTTTTTGTCTTACAGCTTTATAAACCTTCCCTGGATTTTTGAAAACGGCGTTATAACACCGAAAGCACAGTGGAGTTGGGTCACAGCGACGTTGCTCTCCATTTCCCCCCAGCACAGCCACACGGACAGCCGGGCAGGAGCGGGACCGCGGGGCGCACGTGTGCTTCGCCACCTTGCCGCGTACGTCCGAGTGTTTACCCGGCTCTCTCTTCCTCCTCCGTCCCGCGGTCCCGCGACCCCGATCCCGGATCATTGTGTCCACAGCTTGCCGCCCTCCCGAGCCGGAGCCGGAGCCGGAGCCGGAGCCGGCGGGGCCGGGCGCCGCGTCAGAGGGAGGGGCCGCGCGGGGGAGGGGCGGTGAGGTCAACGGCGGCGCGTCGGCAGGCGCGGCGCATGCGCGGAGCTACCCCCGTGAGTGGCAGCGGCGGCGCGCGGGGGGCGGGCGAGGGGCCGAGGAGTGGGGGGAGGGGGCGGGGGACGCCGAGGCGGTTGCGTGTGGGCGAGACGGCGGCGAGTTCGAGAGGTCTGTGGTGCGGCCGCCCGGGGGGAGCCCCAGCGCGGGCCTGGTGCAGCGGCACGGTCGTGTGTGTGGGGTACACGCACACCCGCAAAACTTCCTCTTCCTCGGTCCCGGAGAGCGAGCGACCGTGTGTGAGCGCGAGTGCGAGCGAGCGAGCTGAGGGGCCGCCGCTCGCGTACCCCGAGCCCTCCGCCTCCACCGGAGCAGCTGTCAAAACTTCGCCGCCGCCGCGGGTCCTGACGCGCCTGACGGCGGGGGAGGGGCGGCCGCGGGCGCGACCCCTGCCCGCCCCGCAGGGCCCCTAGCGGCCGGCCCGCCGCTCCCTGCCGCGGCCCCTTTCTCCTCCCGCCCCGGGCGGCCCTGGGGGAGGGGCCGCGGGCGGAGACCCCGGGCCGACGCCTCTAGCGCCCGGCGCGGCCGCCCCGCCCCGCCCCCGCGCGGCTCCTCCCGGCC
>CAUYSK010054702.1:0-18947 GCA_963575035.1 Avahi laniger
ATTAATTTCTTTCTATTTTTTGGTAGAGATGGGGTCTCGCTCTTGCTCAGGCTGGTCTCGAACTCCTGAGCTCAGAACGATCCGCCCACCTCGGCCTCCCAGAGTGCTAGGATTACAGGCGTGAGCCACCGCGCCCGGCAAGAGACTCATTCTTTTAAACACCCCTACCAATCGCTAAAAAAAATTCGACCTAATGAAAAAAATAGACAAAAGGCTAGGGCATTTTACAAAAAAATTCTAATAAACATATAAAAAGGTGCTCTATTAGTCATCAGAGAAATGCAAATTCAAACTATGCACTTTCCAGAATGACTAAACACAAAGAGAGAAAGTACCAAGTGCTGGCAAGGGTATGAGCAGCTAGAGCTCTCCTACTCTGTTGGGAGGAGTGTAAATTAGAAAATGTTTTGGGAGTATCTCCTACAGTGAAACCTCTGCAGACATACACATGTCTGATACTCAGCAATTCCACAAGTAGGTGAATTTCAACAGAAATACAAAAGGCACATCCTAGGAATGTTCACAGCGGAACAGATCATAATAGTCAGGCACTGGTAACCACCCAAATGCCCATGACCAGTAGGATAGATAAATAGATCATGGTTTAGTAACACAAGGGATATCATATGCCATGAGAATAAAACACTCACAGCTTTACATTACATGGGAGAAACTCACACACGTACTGAGAGTGACAGAAGTGGTCACAAAAGAGCGCACATGGGCCAGGCACAGTGGCTCACATCTGTAACCCTAGTACTCTGGGAGGCCGAGGCGGGTGGATCGTTTGAGCTCGGGAGTTCGAGACCAGCCAGAGCAAGAGCGAGACCCCGTCTCTACTTAAAAGATAGAAAGAAATTAGCTGGACAACTAAAAATATATATAAAAAATTAGCCGGGCACGGTGGTGTATGCCTGTAGTCCCAGCTACTCGGGAGGCTGAGGCAGGAGGATGGCTTGAGGCCAGGAGTTTGAGGTTGCTGTGAGCTAGGCTGATGCCATGGCACTCGAGCTCGTGCAACAGAGGGAGACTCTGTCTCAAAAACACACACACACACACACACACACACACACACACACACACGATTCCACTTTTCTGCAAATGCAGATATGGGCAAAACAGACCCACACTGTCAGAAACCAGGAGGATGGTCACCTGCAGGTGCAAAGTGACCAGAAGGGGATGGGCAGGTTCCAGGAGGCTGCTAGTGTCGGGCCTCACTTTGGGTGCTGGTTACATGGGTGTGTCAGGTTTGTGAAAATCCAGTGAGTCGTGCAATTATAAAATGTACGCCTTCCTATATGTACATCATACTTCAATAAAAAGTTTAAAAAGAAGAGGAAAAAAGGGCAAAGAGCTCAACCTAACAGAAAACATAACCCAAGAAACAGGAGGAAGTCCATTCTGATTACTTCGTGCAATAGAACAAATTAATAAAAAGAAGTTGGCAAAATGCAAATTCAAAGAAGAGATTTTTTTAAATGAAACAAATTTTAAGCAGAAATTTTTAAAATTTGAAAAAAGGAAAATTCCAAAACTAGGGAAAAATTAGTTTTCCTAAAACAACATCATCATTGAACTAATAAATAAATTAGAAACAGCTGTAAACAGTTTAGTAAAATCAAAATGAACAAACAGAAAAGGCTTGAGATAAATCGCAGCAATTCGGAAGAGAAAGATAAAAAGATTAGAGCAGTTAGAGCCGTGAATGGATGAGGAAGACACAAAAACGGTCCAGCATGAGGATAAGTGGTGAGGTAGGCAGAATAACGCCCTCAAAGGCGCCCGTGTCCTAACCTCAGCATCTGTGAACATGTCAGTTCCGTGGCAAAGGGGGATGGCATTAAGGTTGCTAATCAGGTGACTTTCAGACAGTGACATTACCCCAGTTTACCTGGGTGGGTGCAATGTAACGGCAGGTCCTGGAAGTGGGGTTAGGAGGCCGAGGGCGCGAGGTGAGAGAGCCCCACCAGCCGCTGCAGGCTCGGGGATGGAGGAGGGACCGCGAGCTCAGGAACGCAGGTGGTTCCAGAAGCTGGAAAAGGAAAGGAGACAGACTCTGCCCTGGAGCCTGTGGAAAGGAACGCAGCCCTGGTGACTCCTTGATGTTAGCCCACAATTGTGAGATAATAAAGCTGTGCTGTTTTAAGCCACTGAGTCTGAGGCCATTTGTCACGGCAGCAACAGGGACCAGCACACTGGGTGCTCCTGAAGCAGAGATACCGACAGAGGTAACGGAAGGAGTTTTAAGGACAGAAAGCAAATTCCCCCGAAAGTAAAATATATACGTCTGGAAGTTCAAAGAGTACAGGGTGTAACATAAGTTTAACAGAAAACATTCAACTCTGAGACGTGGTCTGGTTAAGCTAAGGAGCTATGAGGCAAAAAGAAAGACTTTCAGAAATTCATGAAGAAAGGCAAATCACCTGACGTGGGGGAAAAATCAGGGCCCTTAGGCTTCACCCTAGCAGCGTTCGCCAGGGAAGTGGAACAACAGTTACAAAGTGTCGGGGGAGAAAGTATAACCTAAGAAGGTTACACCCAGTGGAGATACTGTTTAACAATAAAGACAACAGACATTCTCAGACATGAAAACCGCATGAGTCCTTCCTGGAAAAAGGACGGGTGATGACATCGACTAACCAGGAGGGACAGCCATGGCAAAAGGACTTCAGTGAGCACGGAATCCGCCTCAGTGTGAATGAATCCGAAGCAACGTGGGTGCCACGCCTACGGTACGGCAGCAAGTGTCACAAACCCAGCGACGCGGAAGCAGCAGCCTGGGCTACGTAGCTCGGGGTGGCTGGGGGGGAGACGGAGTGGGCAGTTGCAAATGCCCTCGCCTTTCAACACCAGAAACAGTTTCTCAGTGAAACGTCCTTTTTCGTAAAAACATAACGATCCCAACTTCTTACTATTTTCATAATATCTTTTCATTACCCTGGAACAGACATTTGGTAAATCAAAAACCCACAAGGGGCGCATTCAGGACTCTAGTTCTGTTCTGCAGTGTCTCGGGCCAAGTTGACAACGAAGCCTTTTGCGGAAGGTGTCTGTTTAGCCCGAACCCTGGATGTCGAGGGAAGAACTTGAGAAGAAAGCATCAACTAGCTGTTTTCGGCAGCCCTCAGCTCCGCACATGGCAACAGTGACAACAACGCGAAAAAGCCACGCGACGGCAGCGTGCTGAGCCTGCGCTCAGGCCAAGCAGAAGGAAGCTCGACATACATCTTGTCTATGCCCCTCCTCGGATTTGCCCCCGTCACTCGCCCACTACAGAACTCAAAACATTTGACGGTCTGTTCCCCTAAAACACAGGTTTTGAAGCACCATGCCCATTCTGAGCTTGCATCTTGTTGAGTGTTTTATTCCGGTACCTCTCCTGTGGTCCAGCCTTCACTGAGCCCCAGATGCTGAGGACACAGCTGTGGATAAAGCTCCTGCCCCCCGAGAGCTGAACCCCCAGGGCAGCACTGTCCAGAACTTCGCCACAGTGGAAAGCCGCCATCTCTGCTGTCTGCTACGGGAGCACTTGAAACGCGGCCAATGCAAACTTTTAATTTTATCTCATTTTAATTACTTTACACTTAAGTAGCCACATGTGGCTCAAGACATCGTTTGGACAGCACAGCTCCAGAGCCTTGCTACCCAGTACGAGGGCAGGACAAGCAGCAGATTCGGGAGAAGTCAGGAACGCAGAGTCTCGGCGCCCACCCAGCCCGCAGATGCACAATCCACATTGTCACAAGATGGCAAGTGACTGCTCCGGGTGCTGCAGCTTAGGATGAGTCCAGGTTCTCATCCTGAGCTCACGCCCATCATCTCAGCTGCTCTCCCAAACTCTGTCTCCACTCCCACTCCCCCAACCGCGGGGACCCTGCTGCCAGGTGACCACTCTGCTAAGCTGCTGGTGGGCCCCGGGTACCCCCCGCTCAGCAGTCTCAGGCCTCCTGCTCCAGACACCACAGACACCTTCTTCTCCTTACGTCACCCCTTGGTCCTACACAGCCTGCCCTTTGGGGGTGCCCTGTACCCTCTACAGGGTGGAGTCAAACCCGCTCCCTTCCTCCCCAACTCTCTGACAAAGGTTCATCTCCCTGTTAGGCTTCTGGACCCAGGAGTTCCTCCAGTCTTCTCAGCTGGGCAGCGCTTGCCCAGAGCCGGCAGGTCAGCGACACCAAGACTCCACCCCTGGGCTGCCTCCTCTGCTCCGGGAACCAAACTGCGGAGTCGGGAGGCGGGAGAGAGGCAGGACCCAGCGACACAGTCTCTCGGAAACGTGTGTTCCGTCAGGCAGGTGTCACAGGCCGGTCCCCTTCCTCAGCCACAGCCCGCAGGGTCCTGTCGGTCCTGGTCGTGGGCAGCCTGCCTCCTCTGCCTGGGATCCCACGGCCGTCCTCTCCCCTGCCTGCCCTTCCTGGGATCCCTGACCGTCTTCTCTCGGGTGCCAGCCCTCAAAATGCAAACTCCGGAGACTCCCTTGCGGGCCGCCCTGGACCTCGGCTCGCCTGAAACCCCCAGTGCTGTCGCTTTCTTCGGGAGTTCCTTCCCCCAGCCAGGCCGCCTGGGTTCCGCTCCCTCCCAGGCCCGCCCAGCAGGCGAGGAGCACCCCCAGACACCGGGACCCCGCCTCGGACGAGTTCGCGCGCGCCTTCCCTGCGCTTCCGTCCGGCCCACGCGCAGAGCCACCGCCGGGAGCTCCTGCGCCGCCCGGACCTGCGAGGCCCGCCCCGAGCACCCCGAGTCCCCGCGACCGTCCGCACCCAGCGCCTCGCCCCTGCCCGCGCCAGACCTCGGCCCCAGGGAGGGGACGCGCCGCCCGAGCCCCGCGAGCCGAAGACGGGTGCGGGGCCGCCCGCGGAGCGCGGGACGGATCCCGGCGGAGAGAGGGGACCCCGCGCCGGCACCCCTCCCCGACGCCTCCCTGACCCCTCCCCAGCTTCGACCCCTTCCGGGCCCCGACCCCTCCCCAGCCCGGCCCCGGCCCCTCCGCGCCGCGCTCACCCGCCGGGTGGCCGTACGGGGACTCGGCTGCGCCGTCCTGCAGGCTGGCCAGGATCTCCCCCTTGCCCACGTCGCTGTCGCCCACCAGCAGGAACTTGAGCAGGAAGTCGTAGGCCCGCACCGGGCTGCCCAGGGCGCTCATCGTGCCGGCCCAGCACCCCCGCCCATGCCCGGCCGCGGGGCTGCGCGCAGAGGCGGCGGCCGGGCTCCGGAGGCGCCGCGGGTCCCGGGTCCCTGCTCGCCGCCCGTCGCCCGCAGCGCGGCGGAGCTGACAGCGCGCGGCCGCGCCCCACCTGGCCATTGGCGGGCCGCAGTTGCTGGGGCGGCTGCGCGCGCTCACTGGCTGGGCGGCGCGTCCATCTCGCTCTCGTCGCCGCCTCCGGGCTGACGCCCACCGGCCCCTCCCGCGAGGACGCCGCCGCCGCAGCCAATGGAGGGCCGGAGACGAAGCGGGGCGGAGCCAGAGGGATCAGGGGCGGGGACTCTGCTCTCGCAGCCAATGGAGGCCTGGAGACGGGGTGAGGGCGGAGCCAGAGGGAGCTGGGGCGGGGCGCGGCCGGTTGTCACCCGCTGAGTGCCGGGGTCGGTCCTGGAACCAGCCCCTGCGGCGGGTTTGCGCGCCCCGCGCCGGGCGGCGGCTGGGGCCCTGCCTACCCCCTAGGGAGACCTGGCCGGCGGGCTCGGGTCCGGTTGGCCTCGTCCTTGCCCCAGGAGCCACGTGGCGTGCGTGAATACCTGTGTATGCGCGTGCGTCCATGTGCGCGTGCACGTGTACTTCTGTAGGTGTCTGCGCAAGCGCGTGGCTGCGTGCACCTGGTGCCTCTGCAGGTGTCTGTACGTACCTATGCTCACCAAGTGCCTCTGCAGGTGTCTGCATGTACGTGCGTGCACCTGGTGCCTCTGCAGGTGTCTGCTCGTGCATGTGTCTTTGTGATGGGGGACCCAACTTCGCTTGTGTAGGGAGCTGCTTGAGACTCCCATTCAGGTTTTTTTGGGATGGAGGAGGAAGAGAAGAGCGAGTGGAAGAAGAATTACAAAAGCAATTGAAGTCAGGAGTCTATCATCATGGCCGGGCACGGTGGCTCACGCCTGTAACCACAACACTCTGTGAAGCCGAGGCGGGAGGATTGCTTGAGCCCAGCAGTTTGAGACCAGCCTGAGCAAGAGTGAGACCCCTTCTCTTTTTTAAAAAATTAAATCAATATTTAAATTAATAAAATAAAAATAAAAATTTAAAAAAGATTTCGATTATTGTCATTTGTGTTCATTTTAAGAACATGTTTACTTTCTTTGTTTTTTAGCTTTGTTTTGCTTTTTTTTGAGACAGAGTCTTGCTGTCACCTGGGCTGTAGTGCAGTGGTGTCATCAGATCTCACTGTATCCCAACTCTTGGGCTTGAGCAATCCTCCCACCTCAGGCTCCCAAGTAGCTGGGACTACAGGTGCAAGCCACCACACCTGGCCAATTTTTTTTTCTATTTTTAGTGGAGTCGGGGGTTTCACTCTTGCTCAGACTGGTCTCGAACTCCTGCCCTTAAGTGATCCTCCCATCTCTGCCTCCCAGGTGAGCCATTGTGCCCTGCCTCTACTTTTTTTATTTTTGTTTTTTTTTTTTTACATTTAAAAGGATGGCTTTAGGCCGGGTGCAGTGGCTCACACCTATAATCCCAGCACTCTGGGAGGCTGTGGCAGGTGGATCCTTTGAGCTCAGGAGTTCAAGACCAGCCTGAGAAAGAGCAAGACCCCATCTCTACTAAAAAAATAGAAAGAAATTAGCCAGACAACTAAAAATATACATAAAAAATTAGCCAGGCATGGTGGCCCGTACCTGTGGTCCCAGCTGAGGCTGAGGCAGGAGGCTGAGGCAGGAGGATCTCTTGAGCCCAGCAGTTTGAGGTTGCTGTGAGCTATGATGACGCCACTGCTCTCCAGCCAGGGCAGAGTGCAGAGTGCAGAGACAGAAACTCTGTCTTAAAAAAAAAAAGGACTGTTACTTGCAAACAGCGGAAACACAACTTGAACTAGCTTAAGCAAGAAGTCAATTTTATAGAAGGACGGTTAGGGTGTCTCCTGTGACCCAGAAAGGGCAGACTGACTGTTGGTGGGAGAGGCCAGGGTGGCCTAGCACAGAAGCAGCAGAGCTGGACATGCAGTGCCAGGAGGTCGGCAGCCCGTCCTTGTTTCTCCCTTGGTGTCCAGTGGCTTTTCTGTCCCACAGACTGGTTCCAGCCTAGGTCGTGCTCCTTGGACAGACAATGGCCTGACTCCATCTCGGGCCCAATCCAGCAGGACTCACACCCTGTGGAAATCTGTGTCCACTCTGGGCCAGTCAGCTGTACTGGGGGGTCTCTGGCCAGCAACCGACAGAAAGGATCTTGACACACTTGGCTACCCTATGTCCCTGGCCTCCGTAATCCTGAGTCCCTGTAAACAAAATCTCCACCAGAGGACACCGCTCGAGCTGGGTGGGCTGGGTCTGGGTGGACGAGGGTCCCAGGCTGGACAGACTGGGCAGGTGCTGCAGGTGCTACCACCGGGGCCCTCACTCCCATGTGTCTCCCCACAAAAGCCTGACTGGCCTCTTCCCTTCAGAATCAAGGCCCAGCTGTCAGCAAGTGAAATGCCTTCTGGGTGAGGTTCTCATGCTGGAGCCAGCACCATGGCCCACCCAGAGGCTCTGGCTCTGCACTGGAGGCCCAGGAACCTACATTTCCAACAAGGTCCCAGGTGCTGCTAAAGCTGCAAGTCAGGGGACCCCACTTTGGGAACCTGGGCCTCAAGTGTGGAGGGGTCTGTCTGCAAACCCGGCTGCCTCAGCCCCACCCTGACGGGAGAGTATTGTGCCTTCTGGAACAGGCAGGGTGGGCTTCCTGCTGCTCAGCCTTGGACTCAGCGGAGATGGGTCAGAACCGCTGCTGCCCACGGCTGGAACTCAGGAGAGCCAGGGGCAGGGGGTGTGCAGGGGACTTCTGCATCCACCCACCGGACCCTCACACTGCACTCATTGCCTCCCTCGTCCCCCACCTGTCAGCTTGCACACGTGCCACCTCTAGGTGCGGGGCTGACTGCGCACATGGCCAGGGCACCGCACTTCCAGAGAGCCCGCACAAGGCTACCTGTTGCCCACGGTGACTGTACACCCCTGAAATGTGTGAGGTTAACTTGCATAAAATGGAAAACTCGTGGCCCTGTTTTTCTGCCAGGCTCAGCGTTCCCTGTCCTGTGGACGTCAGCGGCTTTGCGTCTGCCTTAGCGATCCTGCCTCCCGTGGGCCCTGTTCTCACTGACTCATGAATCAAGGTTTCTAAATGCTTCTCGGGCCAGCGCTTGAGTCTTTCTGGGCCCCTCGTTAGTCGGATGAGCAAACCCTGACATGTTTTCCCCTCATTTGTGTGAGAACGATGTTTCTGGAGGTCTGAGAGCATGATCATACCTAGGGCAGCCAGGCGCATTTCCTGACACAGGGAGAGGCCAGACCGCAGTTCCCTGGCCCACCGCCCAGGCTCTCCTTGCCGGTTGCCTGGACACTCTTCCACGCATCATTCTGTCCTGAGACTCTTCCCTGCGTCCCTACAGTGCGCTGCTCCGTATCTTGCAAATATTTGAGTGTAAAGCAGTGACACCCGCCACGGCTGTGCTGAAAGCTGCCAGGGTCACATGATGACACAGGGCCAGACCTGCCCACAGTGGGATGCCCCGTGGGGCCTGACTCTGGAATTGTGTCGGGGGGTGCCCTGCCCCTGGAGATGGCACAAACTCCTTTGCTCCCAACTCTTGGTGGCTGCTACTCAGTCTCTTAATGAGAAGTTCCCCAGAGCCAGACAGGGGCCCAGCCTGCTTTGGCCACAGACAGGGCTGAGCCGGTCTTGCATCAGTTGGACCCTAAAAGAAGTGGCCCCGTCATTCTTGGTGTCCCAGGTCAGTCAGACCCTGCCAGTGTGGATTCGGGGCAGTGGGGATGCAGGGGTGGCCGCAGCCTGCACAGTCTGCAGGGACAGGCGCTGGAGGCTGCCAAGCCCCTGGGCCCAGGGAGAAGAGCAGCCTCCAGCTCCCGCCCTGAGCACTGGGACGCTGCAGAGATGCTGGGAAAGTGCTCCTCGCTGGGAAAAAAATACCGTTTATTGAAAGTGAACATTTTCACCCTGGGCCACACCCACCACTTCTTCCCTGATCAAATTGGAGAAAATAACCCCCTCAACCCAAAGATCCAAAGATGTTTCCTTTCAGAGCAAATCAACTGGGTCCGGAACACCAGAGGAAGAAAGTGAATGTCTCCTTATGTGTGAAATTCAATCCTAACACAGGCTTTTAACTGCGGGCCACACACGTTTGTGCTTCATCGAGGTTCCAGGGAGTCACCTCCAGTGTTTTGCATTAAAATCTCCACATGACACAAAAAAGAATTTTTTTTTTTTGAGACAGAGTCTCACTCTGTTGCCCAAGCTGCAGTGCAATGGAGTACAGTGACCTCACTGTAACCTCAAACTCTTGGCCTCAGGTGATCCTCCTGCCCCAGCCTCTTGAGTCGCCGGGACTGCAGACCTGAGCCACTGTGGCCAGCTGCTACATCTATTTTTACGTTTGTCTGCATAACCTGTGATTACCTCTTTGTGTGAGGGTTTTGCAATTTTTCTTGAAAGAGAAGGCAGATTTGTGTTGTGCCATTTTTTTCAGAGTGACCAGACCCCATCAGAACATAGAATGTCAGATCCTGAGACCGGACAGACCTGGTAGGTGGGATCTGTGCCCCACACGCCCAGGCATTCTGAGGAGTAACCGTTCCCGTGAGGTATGCAGTGCGTCTGTAGCTGCGTGTGTGAGAGCTTCCTGCTCACAGGAGCCACAAGGAGCCGTGTCCCGTTGTGGCTGGAAGGATTTTCCATAGCCCACGGGGGCGGACCTGGCCCTGTGTCATCATGTGACCCTGGAAGGTTTCAGGACAGCCGTGGTGGGTGTCCCTGAAGCCAGGCCAGGGCAGGCAGTGACTCCCTGTACCCAGAGGTGACTGCGGACCCCATAGCCATCCCCAGGAAACCCAGGTCCCTCTAGGGGGCCAGATCCCCCTAGCACAGGAGGTGACAGGACAGAAGTCGCAGTGGAAAGCAGGGGCGCTCTTAGCCAGTTGTGGGTAAATATGTGACCTTCGCAAACTTCTCAAACTCGAATGATCACAAGAAGCCCCTGCTTGGAGGGCTCGTTGTGTAGAATTCAGGGGCTTGGGCTGCCACTGCAAAAGAGCACAGCCTGGGAGGCAATAACCAACAGACAGTTACTGCTCACAGCTCTGGACGCTGGAGGTAGATGGTGCCTTCTCACTGCATCCTCACATGGCCTCTGTCTCTTCCTCTTCTTACACTAATGGGGCCACTAATCTTACTGGATTAGGGCCCCATCCTCATGACCTCATCTAACCCTAATTTCCTCCCAATGTCTCCATCTCCAAATACTATCACTTTGCAGTTGGAGCTGCAACATATGAATTTTGTGAGGACACATTCAGTCCATCGCAGGCCCCATGGCAGTTAGGGCCTGGCCCACCGCAGGCAGGACTAAGTTATGGAGCACAGAGCTCTCAGCCCACCTGGGAGCCTGGGCTGGGATGCGTGTGCTGCTGTCCCCAGCTGGCCCTTCCCAGGGGCCCTGGGATGCCTGCAGGACTAGAGGAGGGTGTGTGAGCCCAGCCCTATTGACACAGCGGCCGGATGGTTCTCTGTTATGGGTGTCCTGTGCTCTGCAGGAGGTGGAGCGCATTCCCGCCCCCACATGTTAGATGCCAGTAGCACCCCTCCCCCCAGCTGCAACAACTAAAAATGTCTCCAGAATTGTCTAATGTCCTGGGGATGGGGTGAAGATCCCCCCAAACAGTTGAGGATCACTGGTTTAGAGAAGTTTTATTTCCATGTGGCAACCCCAGGAGACCCCCATACTGTCCCCAGGCCACAGGACATGTTCCCACGTTGGCCTCCACCCTGGTGGCTCCCACGGGCATCTCCTAGGTGGCTGTGACTGTTCTCAGTTTCCACCAGGTCAGAGGGTCCGCCATAGCCCAGCGTGGGGTGGGGCAGAGGTCCCAGGGGTTGGCAGGACCGGGGGACAAGGGAGGACCCAATGTGATCCAGCCTGCGTGATGATCTCAGGGCATTCATGTTCTGGCCACATTAGCCTCACAGCGACCCAGAGAAACCGCCACGGTCACTGGTCCTGCCACGGCTTCCGTTGCTCGAGCTGGTCAGTGCAGCAGTGCAGCCCCAGCTCTGTTTTGTTTTTATTGTGGTAAAACATACAGAACGTAAACTTACCATTTCACCCGTTTCCAGTGTGTAGTTCAGTGACATTAAGCACATTCACACTGTTGTACAACCATCGTCATCATCCACTCCAGATCTTTTCCATCTTCGCAAACAGCAACTGTATCCCATTGAACACGGGGGAACATATACTCTCCCCCAAATGTTGGCACCCCCCGTTCTACCTCCTGTCTCTATGAATTTGATGACTCTAGGGACCTCACAGAGTGGAATCACGCAGTATTGTCTTTTTGTGACTGCTTATTTCAATTAGCATAATGTCCTCAAGATTCATCCATGTTGCAGCCTGTGTTGGAATTCCATACCTGTTTTACGGCTGAATAAAATTCTGTTGCATGTAAATACCATTGTGTTCATCCTTTCATCCGGCAATGGACACAAATTGCTTTCAGCTTTCAGCTGTTGTGGATTGAGCTGCTATGAACGTTTGTACACAAGTGTCCGTGTGGCCGTATGTTTTAATTACTCCTGAACATAAATATATATATATATATATATATATATCCCCCTAGGAGTGGAATTGTTGGATCACATGGCAACTCTATTTGACTGTTGGAGGCTCTGCCAGACTCGGGTTGTGTTTCTGAAGCACAGAACTCATTCCGTAGTTTGCACAGCAGTTGGGGTTTTCTGGCATTGCCCTGTGGCCTCTGGTCTAGAACACAGTTGTGGGGCTGGGGCAGGGGCGTTGCCTGCCATGGAAGGCGAGGGGAGAAGGGATGCCATCTTCAAGCAGCAGGCAAGGAATTTCTTTAGGTAATGTGAAATTTTTATCCCACTTGACTATGGAAAAGATTTCTTTCTTAAGTTTCTTTCTCTGATGCCCAAATAAAAATAGACTGAGGAACTGCAGAAGGGACTGACTATATTTCCCTCAAAGGCAGACACTTGCACACACCAATTAACTCTTCTTTTTCTCTCTCTTGTTGTCAAGAAGTAAATAGAAACTAACAGCTGAGCAGTTTGCCTGTATGTTTGCTGATGACTCACCAGATCTTAGCAGCCAAGGTGCCAGTTGCTCTTCCACTGCAGACGGAAAACCTATTTTAGGCAAAACTGTAATCTCGTGGATGCTCTAGAAGTAGCAGAGCCCCAAAGACAAATTCCATTTTCACGTAGGGCTCCTGCCAGAGCTGTGCCGCGCCCAGCATCCTATGCCCCGCCCACTGTCCGGCTCCACCCTCCCCTGCCCCCTACCCCGCTATGCCCCCCCGCCCCGCCCCCCGCCCCATGCCCCGCCCATCATCTGGCTCCACCCTCCCCTGTCCCTCCTAATCCGCTATGACTGCTCACCGCCCCACCCACTGCCCTATGCCCCGCCCACTGTCCGGCTCCACCCTCCTCTGCACCCTCCCCGCTATGCCCACCCACCGCCCCGCCCACTGTCTGATGTCCCGCCCACCGTCTGGCTCCACCCTGCCACTGCCCTTGCCCCTCCTACCACATATGCCCGCCCACCTCTCCACCCACAGCCCTATGCCCCGCCCACCGTCCGGCACCATCCTCCCACTGCTACTGCCCCGCCCACTGCCCCGCCCACCGCCCCCAGCCTCTCACTGCTTGCCGGGGCCGCAGCGCACTAGGACGCCGCTGAGCGTGTGGGGCCGTCGGGCGCGAACGGAGGGCTGGTGAGAGCCCCTGGGGTGCGCGTTATCCGCCCACAGTCTGCGGCCCTGGGAGGGCGCGGTGGGCACCCGCCCGCACGGCCACCGCCTGTGCCCTTCCCCCCCCCCGCCCCCCCCCGCTTCTGCCGCAGTGCGGCCGAGACCTGGGCCGGGAAGGTGTGACCGGGCTCTGGGGTCACCTGTTGTTCCGGACGCTTCTGTTCTGGAACGTTCCAGCAGGCCCGGCCGCTCCCGCCCAGTTCCGTGGCGGGCTCTGCGGCCTGCTCAGGCGCCGCGCTCTCCGGGACAGGGATGTGGGGACAGCGTAGGCGGTTGGACTGCACGGCGGGCGGCGAGGGCGTCCCGCTCTGCGCCAGCGCGGCCGTTCCCGGGCCCAGGGAAGACTCCTCGGGTCAGGTCACCCACCTGCTCTCCCCGCCCAGCCGCACCTCCACCTGGGATTGCGTGGGGCCGGCAGCAGGTGGGGAGCGATGGCCCCTCCCCCCCAGGTCCCACGGGCGGAAGCCGGGCGGACCCCACCGAGGACAGGGGGCCACCGTGAGGACGGAAGGACCCAGCAGTTCGGTCACTTCGGCTGGTCAGCCCAGCCTCCTCCTGGGAACGCGCCTCCAGTGAGGGCAGGGTCTTGCTCTGCGCCCCTGGCGGGCGGAGGGCAAGAGGCATTTGGCTGGGGTGGAAGCCTGGCTCCTCTGTCTCCCGGCCGGGTAGCCGGTTGCTTGGGCAGCACCACTCTCGCTGAGCCTCAGTTTCCCCACCCCTTGAGGGGGACAGGCACCTGTGGGCAGTGGTGGAGCCTGTCGCTGCGCCGGCATGCGGGAGCCACTCGGCAGTGCCACAGGTCGACACTGGCCCACCGGGGAGCCTCAGCTCTGCACACACCGAGTCCAGCACAGCTTTGACTTTGGCTTCGGCGGAGCAGTCGGCCAGCTCACCGTGCCACGTCATCGGCGCGTCCCGGAGAGGAGATGAGGGTATTTCTCGGCCGCCCCATGCCGACCCCGAGTGTGCCCTGGGCACCAGGCTCTGTGGCCCGTGGGTAGTGGGCCAGGGTCTGGCCACGAAGGCGGACTACCGTGTGTGCACACACCCAAGCACGAGGCGGAGACGTGCAAGGACCTGAGATGGAGCCGTCAGCAGGAGGGATGGATTATTGGGGTGTTGACCGTAGGACACGAGGAAGAAAACCCCATTTGCAGACGAGGAAGCCTGAGGAATGGAAAACCTGAGAGACTGGGGCAAAGCGGAACGTTGGCCATAGGCCTGGAGAGCCGGTACATGTGCACAGACTTTCTAGAAAAGTGCGGAAGTGTTGGGTTAGCAATGCCATTATCACATCCTCAGTCACAGAGCAACGGGGACTGTGTTCTCAAGGATGAACTAATAAATACATACTAATTATTAGTCTTTTACCTAATAAATAATGCATATCCTCATTACAGATAGCACAGGTTTTTAAAATGACATTGACTAAAAAGCGCATGATGAAACTGACATTTTTATATTTGTCTCAGGAAATTGGACTCAGCTGGAAACAGCGGCCGAGCGTGCGAGCATTCATGGTGGTGCTTGCTCAGTCCCCAGAATCTTCTGTGGACGAAACATGTTGGAGAGTTACACTGGTGTGATGAACATAATTTCATTCAAATGAAAATTGATAAAGTCATTTGTAAACCATATGAATAAACAAAAAAGAAAACTGGCCAGGAATTAAATTGGCTTGATAAAATTCACTCTTGAAAATACTTTCTCAACAAAAAATTGTGCATAGTTCTGATGAAAAATATCATATTCATGGCACAGTTATTAATAAAATGTCCAAACAGGCAAGACCACAGATACAAACAGGGACGCCAACAGGCCTTGACGCAGCATCCTAGGACGCAAGGTGCTGGAACACCAGCGTCACCACATTGGACAGATGCTGAGATTCACCCGCTCTAGGCCTTTAGAATATATTTTGATTCTCCAAAGTGTTAATTAGTTTATCGACTACTATTTGAAGATTTTCATCTGTTCATTTTTGCTTTTTAAAATCGTGAAATGCATTATACACATGGGAAAGTGCCTGAAAACACACATGTATAGCACACTTGGAAATAATTATAAATAATTCTAATATTTATAAAGTGAACACTGGGTGTTATAAATCACCTCTCTTTGCCGATCTATAGCCAGCAAGGCCAGTACACCAGAACCTCCCTGTGCCTCCCTGACATGACACACTCCCTGTGGCATGGTGGCAGGGACTGCCATGGGGAGGACTCCGCAGACGCAGGTAAGGCACGAGTGACCCAGGCAGCCCCGTGGGGTGCGGAGGTGAGGCAGGAAGCCAGCAGAGGTGCTCAGGTGACTGGGCCAGGCCTGCTAAGGATTCTAGGGGCAGAACTCAGAGGTCGCTGCTCCTGGGGGCACTGGCTCTCCCGCACCTCCTGCCTGCCCTGCACCCGGCTGGCACAGGAGGCAGAGAAAACCATCCTGGAGTCCCAGGATGGCCCGCTGGGAATTGAGGGCATGTGGCAGGGCACCAACAGCGTCCGTCCAAACCCATCCTGACTTTTGTGAAAGACACTGTCCTAGACTGAACTGTGTGCTCAGATTCACGTGGAAAGTGTGAACCGCCAATGTGACTGCATTTGGAGATAGGGCAGTTAGGGAGGTAATGAAGGTTAAGTAGGTCACAAAGGTGGGGCTCTAGTTTGATAGGACTGGTGTTCCTTATAAGAGGAAGAGTGACCAGATCTGTCCACCCTACAACCCTGTGCACACAGAGGAGAGGGCACTTGAGGCCACAGTGAGATGGTGGCTGTCCACACGCCGGGAAGAGGCCTCGCCAAACACCACCCCTGGAAACTCCTGGAAATGGGACTTTCAGCCTCCAGGACTGTGAGAAATACATTCCTGTCGCTTAAGCCCCAGTCTACGGCACTTTACCATGGAAGCCCAAGAACACTAACACGCCCCGGCTGGCTTTGCTTTATTATTTTACTGCCTAATACGAATGCCTAAAAGACTTCGTTTTGCCAAGTTTTTAACTTTATGAAAAATGCAATTATACTGCACGTATTGTGTCTTTCTTTGGTAATTGACACATACATCTCTGTAATATAACGTTTGTTTTTATCATTGCTGGGTTGTATCCATTTATGAATATTCCATAATTTATTCATTCACTCTACAGTTGATGAATATTTATGTACTGCTTTTCTACTGCTGTGGAACAAGTTACTCCAAAGGTAGCAGCTTAAAATGATGCACATTTATTATCTCGCAGTTTCCATGTGTCAGGAGCTGGGACAGCTTGGCTGCATCAAAGTGTTGGCTGGGCTCTGTCTCCTCCGGGGGCCCCAGGGAAGGATCCACTTTCAAGGTCATGCAGCTGGTTGACAGAATTCATCTCCTGTGGCTGTAGGACTGAGGGCCTGGCTTCTAGCAGCCGACGACGGCTAGATGCATGGTCGAGTTCCTAGCAGCTGCTCCAGCCCCACTTCACAGCCGGCTGTTTCCTGCTTCAAGGCCAGCAGGAGAACCTCTCACTCTGTGAACATGAAGTCTCACCTGACCATGCAACCACAGAGCACCATCCCGGTCTGTGCCGTGTTGTTGGTTAGAGGCAGGTTCTGCCTGAGGGGGAGGGCATGCTACAGTCCCCTCATCGAGGTGACTTTGGGGTGTGCTCACCTTGGGCTGTTTACATTTGGAGGCTATGGTAGATCACGCTGCTCTGAACATTCTTATGTGTCTACCTTGGTGCATGTATGTCGGGTTTTATTCCTTTTGGGGTGTATCAGGACTCTGCAGTGAGACAAAAGCAGTGGATGGATCGATGGATGACAGATAGGTGATAGATGGATGATAGATAGATAGGTGACAGACAGACAGACGGCCAAGAGGACGTTTATCAGGGGAGTTGGCTCATGAGATCATGGAGGCTGGGAAGCCCCTCAACAGGCCGCCTGCGTGCCAGAGACCCTGGGATGCGGCTGGCGTGGCTCAGCCCAAATCCGAAGGCCTCAGAACCAGCGACGTTGATGGTGTAATTCTCAGTCCATGGCTGGAGGCCTGAGAACTTGGGAGCCACTGGTGTATGGGCTGCAAATCCACGCAAGAGCACACTATGAGAATGATTTCTACCAATAGCACTGTCCTTTGCTCAAGGCCTAGGCCTCATAGTCTCCTGGGGTGGTTTATATTCTGACTTTCTGGTAGTTCACCCTTTTGTTGAGAGTATGGCTGTATTAGGTTGTCCAGAGAGATAGAACCAATAGGGTAGATACAGATATACAGATTTAGACATAGATACACAAGAGGGGGTTTATCAGGGGAACTGGCTCTTGCAATTATAAAGGCCGAGAAGTCCCTCTGTGTGCTGGAGACCCTGGGATGCCGGTAGTGCAGCTCAGTCCAAATAAATCCAAAGGCCTCAGAAACCAGGGAAGCCGACAGTGTCACTCTCAGTCTGAGGCCTGAGGCCTGAGAACCCAGGGGAAGGGAGGGTGCTGGGGGAGGAGCTGGTCTAAGTCCTGGAGTCCACGGGCTGGGGGCTGGAGTTGTCGTCCAAGGACTGGAGAAGAAGTGTGTGTCCCAGCCCCGTAGATACACCAATATACCTGCCTTTTCCCTGTTTTAGTTCCCTCCAGGCCCCCAGCAGATTGGACGGTGCCCCCCACACCGAGGGCAGGGCTTCCCCACCTGGTCCACTCAGACTCACATGCTACTGTCTTCTGGAAACACCCTCACAGACACCCCAACATAATGCTCCACCAGGTTTCTAGGTGTTTCTTAGTCCAAACTGACACCTAAGATCACCCTCACAGGAGCCCTTTGGGGGCTCAGATTCATGGAGAGAAGTTCGCCTGCTACGTGTTCACCCCGGGCCAGCCTTGCGTTCTCACGCCTGCCCCAGTCCCTAAATAAAGGTCTCAGCAAATGTCCTCAAGGCAAGAGCAATTTTTGAACTTTGCTTAACACTTTGGGTTCCCATCACCCAGATTTTGGGTTGACGTTTCTTGTTATTTTGTCAGCTCTTTGATGCTCTTTAGAAGATATATTTTTAACTATTTTAATCAGCATTTCCAGTTGTTTTCAGATCTTTGAACAAAACTTTCTTCATCTGCTCTTATTTTTTAAAACTTCAACTTTCAAGGCCCTTTTCATTCATTGTTTAGCACATTCTTGTTAAATGCCCACAACACGCCTGGCACTGTGCCTTGTGCTGAGCACTGGGAAACAATGGGGAGTTTGCCGGTTAATTCCATGTGTCAACCGCCCAGATACCAGGTTAAACGTTACCCTGGGTATTCTGCGAGGGTGTTTTTGGACGAGATTAAGATTTAAGTCAGTGGACTCTGAATAAAGCAGACGGCTCTCCACCCTGCGGGCGGGCCTCATGCAACCGTCTGAAAGCCGTACTAGAGAACGCTGACCTTCCCGGAGAGGGAAGGAAGCCTGCGCGGATAAACTCTGGTCTCAGCCTGCCAGCCCACCCTGCAGATCTTGCACTTGCACCTTCATAATGGCTGAGCCGATTCCTGAAAACAAACCTTTCTGCGCGCACACAGGCAGCCTGCAGGGGAGATCTCCCCGGAGAGCCCTGGCTGACACAGCGAGCAGCTCTGACCCCGAGCGCCCACGTCTAGCCAGGGGGACGGCCCGCAGAGGTGCGGCCTGGAAGAGCCCTGGAGCCGGCCCAGCCGCCTGGCCTTGACCTTCACTGGCACATGAAGGAGGGCAGAGCCTTCCAGAGGGCACCGAGAGGGTAGAGGGCGCAGAGGGGGCAGAGGTCGGCCGGGACCCAGCAGCGCCTACGCCCGGGGAGGCGGGGCGGCGGCGGGGCGTCCTGAAGCCTCTCACAGGTGAGGTCCGTCGTGGATAGGGCGAGTTCGCGACCCGCGGGGCGGAGCTCTGCTCACTCCCGCCCGCCCACCGCTTCCCTAGCGCCGGCCCGCCGTCGCCCAATCCCCGAGCTCGACTCTGCGGTCCGGGCCCGCCCCTTCCCGCCGCTCGCCCAGTCC
>CAUYSK010054704.1:0-46519 GCA_963575035.1 Avahi laniger
AAGAACAGGATACCACATAAAAGAAACATTGAAATAACAACCCAAGGCCGGGCGCGGTGGCTCACGTCTGTAATCCTAGCACTCTGGGAGGCCGAGGCGGGCGGATTGTTTGAGCTCAGGAGTTCGAGACCAGCCTGAGCACGAGCGAGACCCCGTCTACCAAAAATAGAAAGAAATTAATTGGACAGCTAAAAATATATAGAAAAAATTAGCCGAGCATGGTGGCGCATGCCTGTAGTCCCAGCTACTTGGGAAGCTGAGGCAGTAGGATTGCTTGAGCCCAGGAGTGTGAGGTTGCTGTGAGCTAGGCTGATGCCACGGCACTCACTCTAGCCAGGGCAACAAAGTGAGACTCTGTCACAAAAAAAAAAAAAAAAAAAAACAGATCGAAATGCGCATCACATTTCTGTGCTACTCTGTGCCACAATGTTTTGACAGCGGACCCTTGAATTGAACAGAGATGAAGGTGATCTGTATACCTGCTGTGTTCTCACCGCCCCTCACCACCCAACATCTGAAACGAAAATAAGTACCAGAAGATTGATATTGGGAAATGCATATGTCGGAGGCATATGTTAAAACTTCTAAGTAAGCTAACATAGTTTCTTAACTTTAAGAACCTCAGCTAACCAAATGATTAATCTATTTTAGAAAAGAAAATCTTAGTCATGGTCAGATACCCGAAGGGCTTAGTTATGGTTCTAACTACTTAGTCCTTTTGTTCTCAATACATTGATACTTCTCTACAGAACTCACCGAGAGAGTTCAGTTCCTAAAACTTAGTATGTAACTATAGAATGAAAGAGTTATAAGTAATGTTAAATTTTATGGTAGTAATAAGAATATATAAAAGTTTTTTTTTTTTTCCAGAAGTGCTCACAAAACCGAAAGGTGGGAGTATGTAAAAGGGACCCAGAAGCCAACCTGAAAGGTCTCGCAATAGCCATACTTGGAACAATTTGAGCAACACAGTGAATTATATAATAATAGCATTAGATTATAACCCAAAGTATGAAATAAATATCCATGAGTCCATACTGATAAATAAGTTCTTGAATGAATAAATGAATAGCGGAGAAGAGACAAACTTTAAATGCAAAAGAATTTCAAATAATTTATGTAGATACCAAAGAGATGGAGCTTAAATCCCTTGAATGGGGTCAGTGCTTATTAACTTTCTTCCAGAGTGCATTGTATGTAAGGGGAGTAGAGGGGTCGCTTTATAGTAGAAAAATGTGGCAAACAGTACCTTAGCCCAGGTGATCTAGGTTGTCATCACAATAAGTCATGTTGGTAGGATGTACCCTTGATAATGCTGTGATAAGAATGGCACTTCACTTCTGTGGTATTCCTGCCAGCAACCATGAAAAAAGCATTTAATAATCCCAAATTGAGGGATGTACTGCAGCGTCCCTGACCAGTTCTCAAAACTGTCAGGGTCATCAAAAACAAGGAAAGTCGGGGGAAACTCTCACAGACCAGAGGAAGCTAACGACACATACATGATGAGTAAGTGTAATGGGGTATCCTGGGTGGGGTCCCAGAACCGAAAGAGGACCCTAGGGAAAACTTAGCAAAATCTGAATGAACTGTGGAGTTTAGTTAAGTAATGTACCAATGTTGATTCCTTCATTGTGACAAATGTACCATAGGAATGCAAAATTTTAACTCTTCTCTAAGTCTAAAACTGCTAAAATAAGTTACAAAGAAAGATTCATATCAGGTAACTTGTCTGCTATTTTCGGTTATGTTTGAAAAATGGGGAACTTTCTGTTACATGTCTGTACGCAGTTTCTGACTTTGACATATAAAAGTGAGGAAAGGTCCGTGGTGTACTGCTGCAGCAGTGCCGCTCCTGGGGCAGAGAAGAAAGTACTGGGCTTTATCATCTCAGTTCCATTCTGGTTTCATCACTGAATTACTGTTGTTGCTCAGTTTCCGCTTCTCTAGTGGAGATTCATGGTCAAGGGTAGAGGTACACAGCTTCTGCAGATGCGTTGTCCCTTCAGGTCTTTAATTTTTCATATTAGAAGTTTCACAATGAAAGCCTGTTATTTCGCTCCAGCCATGATTCTTTTCTATTCCTCCCCTAGATGTTTTTGAGTTACTTGAGTGTCTGGATAGATGTATGTGTTCTGTGAAAGATAAATCCTCGGAAGACAGAGACTGTCTATCCATGTTGCTTTGCAAATGAGAAATTTGAAGTTCATAAAGATTAGTTGACTTGGCTGCCACTACCTCCCCAGTATCCTGTTGCCCTGGCCTGATGGTTAGTGAAGAGCTGGAGCTTGTAAGAAAAAGGAGAGGATTTTAGGAGAAATTAGACCAAAATGTGAAAGAAAGGATATTGACAGGGTAAGAACATTTGATGTTTCTCGTATATTCTCTAACACTTTAGAGAATCTAAAGACATTAGTGAGCATCTTTATGCATCAAATTCTTTTTATTATTTCAGTAGGTTAACTTCAGACATGAATTTCCAAGAGTTTGAATGCTTTGTAGCTTTTGATACAAGTTAAGAAATAGTTTTCCAAAGATTGTAATAATGCATTCTGCTGACTATAACATAGGCAAATATCATAGCCTGTGAACAATTTGTATTAATTGTTCCCCTAGTTTGAGAGATAAAAAATGATGTCTTGAATTTAATGTGAGTGATTTCCTTATGTTCCTCTTCTGTGAGGAATGTTGTATGAACTGTTTTGGGAAATGTAAATATTTTTTCTAGTCTACTTATCTTTTGTTTATTCTGTAAAAATTATACTTTTATTAGATCCATAGCTACCTTCTGGTGTATTTTTCTACCTTTTCGAGGGCTCTGGTATGAATTATTATTTTCCTGCTAGGCCACATACAGAAGGGAATGGGGAGACGGAAGGAGGTATTTCAGGCAAGGCTGAAATACACCCAGGCTGAAAGAAGGCAGCATGAGGATGGACATCAGTTTACACGTGGGAGGTTTAAAACATTAGCCTTGTTACAGTTTGGTAAATGCTCTTGTGTAGTTAAGGAAAGTGTTCTTATTATGAAGAAAATTGAAAGCCAAGCAGTACTTTTAAAATATTATGATCTTTAGAGAACCTTTGAAGGTTGTTACCCCAGGAAAACATCAGATTAGGATTTTAGAATGTCTGGAATGAGATTTTGTTTTTGTTTCCTTACGGTATAATTTACAATTTACACACAATGAAATCCACCCTTTTTAGCACACAGTTCTTCAAGCTTTGACAAAAACATAGTCATGCAGCCACCGCAACAATGAAGATACAAAGAAGTTTCATCGCGTTCCAAAATTACAGACCCCTTTGTAGTCACTCTCTACCCCGCCCCATCCCCTAACAACCACTAATCTGTTTTCTCTCCCTCTAGTTATGTCTTTTCTAGAATATCATATAAGTGGAATCATATAGTATGGGTGTAGCCTTTTGAATCTGGCTTCTTTCACTTAGCATAACGCATTTTGAGATATCTGTGTTATTTCTGGTATCAGTAGTTTCTTTTTTATTCCTAAGTGGTGTTTTCATTGTGTGGCTAAAGCCACATTTTATTTATTCGTTTCCCAGTTCAAGGGTCTTTTGGGTTGTGTCCAGTGTGGGAGGATTATAAATAAAAGCTGCTATAAACATTTGCGTCTGGATTTTTGTGTGAATATAAGTTTTTATTTTACTTGGGTAGTACCTGCTAATGAGGTTGTTGGGTCACAGGTGTTTTTTTGGAAACTGCTGAACTTTTTTTCCCCCCAAACGTGGGTATGCTATATGCCCTGCCATGTTGCATTCTCACCAGTAATATGTGAGTGACTGCTCAATACCAGCGCAGGGTATTGCTAGATTTTTAAATTTTAGTCATTTGAATGGTATGTAGTGGTATATCTTTACTTTCTCCACCTCATAGAGATTCATGTATCATCAAGGTTTCTGTGGTTACTTTTATACTAATGACTGTCATGTATCTGTCACATACCTGGTCTCCCTTTCTAAGCTCTAGTGACTATTCCGAAATTCCCTTGTTTTATTTATTTTACACAAATAGGATCAAACCTGCTTTGTAAGTTTTTTTTAACTCAGTGTATCGTAGTCCACATGTTTCTCAATACAGATCTGTTATTTTTTTTAACTGAGCATGTGCAGCTACATGTGGACAGCCTTTGGAAGGGATATATACTAAGATAACAGTGGTTCTCCTGGAAGTGGGCTAAGAGTGATGATTATCCTTTTTCTCCAAAATAGTTTATTTGTGAGATTAGAAAAATAGTGAAGTTAATTTTAAAGACTCATGATCTCATTATTGCACATGCTCTTAAAATCAACTTGTATATAATAAATACATCTGATACATAATTTGCATGAATTTGCCAAAAGACTTCATCTGTTGCCTATGATTGTGTTTCAGTGATGGGATTTCAGGGTTTCTTACTCTTTAATTTTTGTAAGTTGGTTAGTTTATAGTGATTATTCTGTCATTTTTTTATTATATAAAACAATGCTATCATAAATACTTACATACTTAGATTCCTGTAAATCTTTTTAAAGTGCTTTTATAACAATACTGATTTATATTTTTGCCCTAAAAGTTTTAAGGTTACAAAATAGTTGATTAAACAATTGGTTATTTAATTTTAAATTTATAATTGGAATTATTTAAGAGTTTCTCTGTGGCTTAATGTATCAGGTTTTTAAATTGCATATCTTTTTAGAAGAAATACATACTTTTCATATTGGTATGAGTTTTCTGTGTTTGTGTGTCAATTATATCTTTTAGATGTCTGTCTGTTTTCCCTCCCCAAGTTTCACCTCTTTGCCTACTCTTGTTATCTGTCAGGGTTGGAGAGGGCTGTCTGTCCGTCTTCTGTTAGATTTTGTCAACTCCTCTGTTGCTAATAACTTTGAAAATTATAAAGTAAAAATCTTCTTTGAGCATAAAGACTTATGTCTGTTACAGTTTTACCATATCATTTATTGATATATACACATTGTAAAACCCCTTTGTCCTATTAAAGTCTTTTTTTTTTTTTAACTTAATTCTGCCAATCATTTGGGGGCATTATTGGCATTTACTAGGCAGGGGCCAAATGTGATAGCTAGCTATTTGGCAGTTTGTAGGACAGTTTTGAACAGGAAAAAAATTGTTCCATGGTCTGCCTGACTTAAAATGTTCTGCCAAATGTTCATGATGCCAAAAAAAGCTTCTTTATTTTCTAAGCCTAAAAACCCGTTCTGTTTTACTTGTCAAACCAGAACATGGGCTTCATGTATATACTGAAGTTTACTTTGTAAATCAGGGGAAGGTTATACTTGAAAATACAGGAATTTTACAAACAATTTGTAATTTTGTAAAATCATATCACCAGGGCAAGGCTGCTAATGATTTTTGTGTTGCCTCTGTATACCTATATAAGTCTGCATTTATAACTGACCCCTTTGTGTTAATTACATATAGTGTCATCATGCTTGAGTGTATACATTTTAGTCCTAATTTTTTCCAAATATTCTCTACCCCACCCAAGGACTGCAGCGATACAGATGTTAGAACACTCAGTACTATCCCACAGGCCATGTCTTCGTCTTCTCCCTTTCTTGGCTTCGTTTTAATTCTATCGCCAGGTCTTCAGGTTCCTGATCTTTTCTACTACAGTATTTAATCTGTTAGTCCTATCCATTGTATCTTTCCTTTCAGATAGTATATTTTTCATTTTTAGACATCTCTTTTTTGTCTTTTGTCTTCCATTTCTCATCATGTTCATGATTTATTTTTATGCGTTTGGAGAATACTTCAGTAGCTGTTTTTAGGTCCAGGTCTGCTAGGACTTAATTTCATCATTTTTGTTATTTTTGGTTAGTTTCTGTTGGCTTATTTTTCTGATTATGGGTCATATTTTTCTGCTTGTTTATATTCCTGGTAATTTATTAATAGATTGGAAGACAAACATTATGAATTTATGTTGTTCAGTGTTGGATTTTGTCCTAGCATATAGTTAAGTTACTTGATTGATCAAGATCCTTTCCATGTTTGTTTTTAAACTTTGTTAGGACAAAATCAGTCTTGAGTGCTGATTTAGCCCCATTACCAAGGAGATGCTCACCTGAGAACTCTACTTGATGTATTAATCATGAGGTTTCTCTACTCTAGCTAGAACCCTGACTGTTAGGAGCCCTCATAAGCTTTCTGGTGATTCTCTCCTAGGCCTTGTGGACTGTCCCTCCCCATATGTCCAGATCAGCATTTATCCAAAGATTCTAAGTGATCCCCTGTAGATCCTGCGAGCTTTCTTTTTGTATAGCTCCCTCCTTTTGGGTACTCTGCCCACAAATTCCAGCTGCTTTGGCTTCCCGTAACTCCCAGTTTGTCCCTACAACTCAGTAGAATTGGTCTCTGTTTGGATTCTTCTTAACTTACAATGCTTCCTAGGAGCTCCTCCCAGTCAGTGAGCTGGGGTGAACACAGGACTCACTTTCTTTGCCTCCTCTAAGGGTTCACAGTCCCTGCATTCCATGTTGTCCATCGTCTGAAAAACAGTTGTTTATGAACAAAATATACGTCGTTCAGTTTTCTAATCATTCACAACAGGACAAGAAATCCACATTGTCTTACTCCCTCGTGGCCATAAGCAAGAGATCAATTAACAAATTTTTAGTTTTGATTTTTGTCTTTCACTTGAACCTCTTGAAAGAAGTAGTACTCAGTTATAAGACATTTTTATTGAGTACTTTTTCTGGATACCTTTATTTATATAGTCTTAGTGTTATTTGTTAATCTTTGTCTTTTTACTGAAACATAACAAAAAGTAGAGGAGACTGATTACCTGGTAGAGCTTTGATATAAATCACATATTATTTGTGAAAAGATAATATTCAGTATAACCAACTTGGTGAGTGCATTTTATTCTAGTATGAAAGTTTAATTTCATATTAAAATACTATACTGGCAACTGCTCTTGTAGCAAGTGTTTGCAGATAACTTGCTCTTTTTGCCAGTGCAGTCCCTTTTGTGATAATATCCAGAATGCAGAATTTTAAGAAATAATGTTTATTGGCCAGGTGCAATGCCTCACGCCTGTAATCCTAGTGCTCTGGGAGGGAGGATCGCTTCAGGTCAGAAGTTCAAAACCAACCTGGGCAACATAGCAACACCCTCTCTCCACCAAAAATTTTAAAAAATTAGCCAAGTGTGGTGGTGAGTGCTTGTAGTGCCAGTTACTCAGAAGGCTGAAGTAGAAGGATCACTTGAGCCCAGGAGTTTGAGGTTGCAGTGAGCTAGGATCATACCACTGCACTCCAGCCTGGGTTGCCAGAGTGAGACCTCGACTCTAAAAAGCGGGGAAGGCAATTGTAATTATTTCACCTTCTCAGGATGAAACCCTGGTGCTGATAGTTTAGAAAGGAGTTGGAAGTATTAAGAGTTCCATTGTGTATAATAAATCATACATTTCTTCATTTGTATTAACAATATATAAATGAAATTTAACAGCATTGTGTTCTCTTACCAAAAATTTGGTTGTGCCTTTTAAATACTGCCTTTATGTTGCACAATTTAGAAGTCAGTGTGTTTCTAAAATTGCTATGTGTTGACTTAATGCACAGTAGAGCAATTGACTAATGTTCTGAAAGGGGGGGGCCTTCCTTTTTTATAAGATTAATATAGGCATCTTTCATTGTAAAATAACATTTTTATTGGTCATAGGAAAAATCCTTTCCCTTTTCAAAGTAGTAGTTTTTGTTCTGTGGTGTTTTGTTGTTGGTTTATGAGAACATAAGTCAGTTGATGTGCTTGCTGTACTGGGCCATGCACAAATTCGATATAATGACTGTGACAGTGAAGTTACTGTTTTTGCTCTTTAAAAACATGGCATACTTACTTTAATCTTAAGTACAGCATTCACAAGTATTCATAGCTTTCGTTAATAGTTTGTTTTAACACTAATATCCAAGGAATCTAAATTTTTTTATGCATTTGTATTTTCGGTCTCCTCCTTTTTGGGGCAACAGTGTGTGTGTGTGTGTGTGTGTGTGTGTGTGTATGTGTGTATGTGTAAGATGTTTTCTTTTACCTAGAGTGCATTGTTTAAAGGTTCAGAATTCTCTTAGTTTCAGCATTCTTGGATTTGCAATAAAAGTCAGTATCTATCTGTACTGTTTTAGAGGCCTAGGCTATCCAGTGTGGTAGCCACTAACTGCTTATGGGAATCTGAACATGAGAAAAATATTTTCTAGGAGTAGATTTATTGTTATTTTCCGAAAACATAGATACTGATATTTGCCCAGCCTTGTTTGGGTATAGTATGATATAGGGTCACTGTTTCAGAACTGTGCTTCCTTACCTTTCACATGCTATGGCACGCTGGGATAAACAGAGGAGGGGGCTCACTACTGGAGGCTGCAGATTCGTGTGCTGTGTGATATCCAGGCAGACCCATAATCTATTCTTGGTACACCAGTATGCAGTGGCACAAAGCTCAGTTTCAGAATGTTCTCTGGAATTCATTCCTGGGTGTTTCTCTTAGTCTATGAGCAAAATTGTTTGTTTTTGAGATAGGGCCTTGCTCTGTTGCCCATGCTAGTAGAGTACAGTGGTATCATCATAGCTCACTACAGCCTCAAACTCCAAGCCTCAAGCAATCAATCCTCCTGCCTTGGCCTTCCAAAGTGCTGAGATTACAGGTGTGTACCACCGTGCCCAGTCCTGTAAGCAAAACTTGAATTCATTCTGTTTTTTATTCATCATTTTTATATGTCACATTTCCAGCAAGACCTTGTGGGATCTTGGCATTTTACAACTCAGAAAAACTTTGAAAGCATTCTCCATGAACTTGGAGATTTAATAGGTGTTTATGTATGTGGCCTTTCTTTCCTTATTTTAGAGGGAAAGGAGGAAGGAACACCATGACATAGTGATAAATTTGAATTCTGTTATACAAACCAGGAAAATAGTTCTCCTACCTGAAATATGGCTTTATTAAATATATGCAGTATAAAAATCTCAACAAGAAGGCCACAAATCTGTCCACCCACTCCTGCCCCAAATAAAATTCCTTTACACTGTGCAACTAAGCGGTGGCTTGGTTGGCTATTTCTAAAACTTTATCTTTGTTCATTGGCTTTTGGCAAAATAAATAGTTACAAGCACCAGGGTCTTAAGAAAATATGTAAATAGGTAATCCATTCACCCAGTATTTATCTACCTCAAGGATTTTGGAAAGAGTTGACTTTTATGGTATAAATCTTCAATTCTTGTGCTTTCCTGTTGTCCAGCCTCTTGGTATTCAGGCCGGTTATTTCTAGGATTCCTCAGCCTGTCTCAAGGGTGCCTCTTAAAATATTGTAACCTTGCTACAAAGCTAGCAGTACTAAATACATACCACATCACTTTACTCTGAAATCTCATCATAAAGTATTTGTTCCTGGTATAAGAAATGATACGTCGTTAGAGCAGATGTCTTTTTGTTTCTTTTGCATCTTGCAATAAACTCTCTTTCTTCTCCTCCCCACCCCAGTCACATGTTCAGTAATCACACTGTAACTAGTTCTGTGAGTTGTTACTGTTTTCCATTTGGGGTGTTGTGCCCTATTGCTTGCTTTATTACTTGATTCTGGTTCTGTCTTCTCAGGATAAAATAGGTGCGGAATATGCCTCCTCACCTCATCCCCCAACCCCAGATCTAAGTCTTTTTCATGCTGTAAATATGCTTTCCTTACTGACTGACTCGTCTATAGGTTTTCTGTGGCCAGTTCACCAAAAGAAGATCAAAATTTTCCCCTTATTAGACATTGAGCCCGTCCTGCAACAAACTCACCCACCTAGCTTTTCCTACTGCTTGGCAGAGAGGCTAGTCATGCCGTGATCATTGACATTTTTAATTCAGCGTTAATTATAACAGCTCATCTACCTAATAAGGAGTTGTAATTGCTTTAATTTAGGTGACTATAACAACTTGAACTTAGGGAAAAGATAAAGTATATAAGAAAGAAAATTAGCAAGATAATTATAGGTTAAGGGTGCTGTCATAGAATGTTTCACAAGTTGTTATTTCTTTGCATTCATGAATTTAGTGAAATATTAATAAGCTACTATTATTTATTATTTGTTGTGTTTCTGTTTGTTAAAATAGATTCACACTGGTTTATTCCGGGGAGCTTTTTTTGGTGGATCAAAGTATTTATAAAAGAACTTTAAATTCACTTTTTGATGATATGTTTGATACTGATTGTCAAGAAGAATATTCTAAGTTCTGAAACTAGTAAGTCGGGAGAGAAAAACTAATGTCTTTTTTTTTGTTTCAATTATACAGCAGATATAATTTCTACAGTAGAATTTAATCATTCTGGAGAATTACTAGCAACAGGTGATAAAGGTGGTAGAGTTGTCATCTTTCAACAGGAGCAGGAGGTAAGTGTTTAAAATTTAATATCTTTTTGATCTTGGGACTGGAGCTTGTGTTGTACTGGAGAATCTCATCAGAGAATGTTGGAATTTTTTTAAAGAAGCGTGTGTTTATTGAATAGAACATCCAATATATAGTTAGCCCTGTTCTCTAAGCTTTGTGTGCATGTGTGTACATGTGCGTGTGCTGTCTTGATTTTAAAACACACTTTAATTGTGAAAAGAGTTGGTTAGAGAAGAGGGTGGAAAGTGATGGAATAATGTAAGATTTTAACCAGTTTTGAAGCGTTGGCCCTCGGTTATAATTTTTTTCTTAAAGCTCCATAGAGTAAAGTTGCCTTGACCTCTTCTCAATGCTTAGTTTCTTTTGTGTAATTGGAGGTGGGAGGCTAATTTAAAGAAAAAGCAGCTCAGTTATTATGACATTAGTTCATGCTAATACTGTTACAGTGATTTAAATATAAAGGTTTAAATGACAGTTGCATGTGTGTGCATGTAATTTATAAGTGCAATGCTAGCTTTTAAAGTGAGTTGATGGTAGATTGTTTCCTTTTCTCTTTGAAGAAAGAGAAAATTGCAGAATCTAATTAAAGTGGATTTTTGTTTTGTTTTTCTTAAAATTTAGGCACACTTCTAAATCTGATAGACCAGATTTCTCACTAAAATTTTATGCTAAACAAGATTTGTCACACTGGGTTTTTTCTTACTCTGTCCTTCCATTTGTAGATCAGAGTTTAACCTTTAAAATCATGTTTTGAAACATCTGCCCCTGACTATAATATATTCAAAAAGTTTAATGTAGATAAATTGTAGGATTTTACCAATAGTCGTCTAAACCATTACACAGACTTAGGTTTTAAAGGATTGTGAAATTCCTTAAATAAGCAAAGAATCTAGTAATAATACTACTACTTTGCACTTCTATAGCGCCTTTGACCTGAGGATCTCAAAGTGCTTTACAAACACTAATGAATTAATCCTCACAACACCCCAGTGAGGTAGGTAATTTAATTTTAAAAAAAATGGTTAATAGTGTCTGATTAGAAGATGCACAAACACTAAAAATGTTTCCTTTTATTTATTTATTATTTTATTATTTATTTTTTGGTTGAAAGAAAATAAGACTCAAGCTTTGCTTGACAGAGAATGTTCTTGTGGGAAGGGGGGACTAAATCAGTTTTCTGTTCCTGTTTTTAAGCAGCTAAAAATTTGACCCTAAGAATTTTGAGATAATATGGAACCTTAAAGATATTACAGTTTCCCTTTATTTACTGATGAGAAAGTCAAGATATAAATAGATCATTTTATTACTTACTGGCAGAACTAAGAACCAGAACCCAGAATTTCTGACATATCATCTTTTCAATATCTTCTCTACCTTTCATGCTAGATAAACAAATTATTGACAGATTAATTTTGTTAATTAGAGTTTAGAGCAGGCCTTTCCATAGGCTTTCTCTGCCCTCGAATGTATTTTTTTACCGAAAGGTAATGGCTCTCTATACTTTGGTTTTGTTTGAAATAAAGGTGTGTGGAGAAAAACCTGTACAAATTCCTTCTGCTTACTGTGTTTAATCTTGAAGGATAATACACAGTCTTAACATTCTGTGGGTTTCAGGAAGATTCATTTTTAACGAGGGAATGGTGTTATTTTAAAATATAAATTGTCAATTAAAAGCTAATTTGGAAAAGATATTTTGCTTGAGAATAAAGTCATTTTCATCTTCTGTAGGTGGTGGTTTGTTATTAAAGTCAAAATCAAATGTGAAAAAGATGGCTGGAATTTTTTTTTAATGGGGGAAATGTTTGCTGTATTATGGGTTCAAAGACATAATCAAGGTATTAGTATTTAGTATTTTCCTAAATGCTGTCAGTAATACATTCATTTGGAATTGAAGGTCTAACATGTAGTTACTGAAATTGTTCAAACATTTTACTTACATTAGAAAATAAGACCAAAAAAAATTACTTTAAAGAATAGTCATCTCCTATGATTCTTTTCTGAAATTCCACTGAAGATTCTGAAGTGCTAATATTTTAAATACATGCCCTCGTAAGTAGAAATAAGCCAAATGATCTGACTTTTTGAAAAGGGCCACTGGTAGGAAAAATAGAACCTCTTTTTCATGTTTCTCTCATCTTAACCATATTAAAGAATTTAAGGTCTGCTGTGTTGCCAGTATTAAATGTATTTTCCACTTGAATGATGGGTTTATTGGGCTGTAGCCCCATCATAAATTGAGGAGCATTTGTATATTGTTTCTGTGTAATTGTTTTTTAAAAATTGTTGCCAAAAAACACATACAATTTACCCTCCCAACAGTTTCCAAGTTACAGTGTAATATTGTCAACACATGTACATTGTTGTACAACAGATTGCCTAGACGTCCCATCCCCAATCTAACATGACTGAAATTTTACATCCACTGAACAAGGACTCCACCTTCTGCTGCTACCAGCCCCTGACAAAACCACAATGCTCCTGCTGTGTTGCTATGAATTTAGCTGCATTAGATAGCTGTTAGAAGTGGAATCATGCAGTATTCTCCCTTTTTGGACTGGCATATTTCACTCAGCGTAATGTCCTCAGGGTTCATCCATGTTGTAGCATGTCAGGATTTCCTTCTTTTTTTAAGGCTGTATAATATTCCATTGTGTGGATAGACCAGATTTTCTTTATACATTCGTTTGTCCATGGACATTTGAGTTACTTACATCTTTTGGCTCTTGAGAATAATGCTGTTATAAACATGGCTATACACATACCTCCCTGAGGAGTTCCCATTTTTAATTCTTTTGGATAAAAATCGAGAAGAGAAATTGCTGGCTCATATGGTAGTTCTGTTTTTGTGTGGTTTTTTTTGAACCTCCATATTATTTTCCATAGTGGCTGCACCATTTGGTGTGGTGTATTTTTAAAATCTGTGTTAAATATACATGGAGAAAAATTTATTTAAAACTAAATAAATATACACAGAAAAGGGCACAGAACATTAGCAGATTTTACATAGCAAACATCTAGGTCAAGAAATAGAACTTCCCATACTTCCATCAACCCTTGTCTTTCCTCCTCCTCTCCTTGTTGAGTCTTCTCATAGAGTAAGATGTGTCTTCTCACACTTAGTTTTAGAACTGTAGTAGTTTTAGAACTTTTTAATAACTGGAATCCACAATTGTGTTGTAGAAAGAAGACATTTTGGTTGTTTCAAATTGTGGCTATTAAGAAATGCTGCTATGAGCATGCTTGCTCATGTTTTTTGGTGTGCAGTCATGAGTGAAATTATTGTGCCATGGGGGTAGGCATTCCGTTTTTAGTAGACATCACAGTAAAAAGTGGTTCTGCCGATTTTTATTCTTAAGAGCAGTAAGGAATTTTCTGGCTATTCCCACATCTTTTCCAATGCCTTATATTGACAGTCTTAAAATTTCAAACATTTTGGGGTTGTGAATGTATTTTGTTGTTTTAATTTGTACTTTCTTGATTAACATTGAAGTTGAGCTTTTTATGTGTTTATGACCATTGGGATATCTTTCGTGAAGTGCCTTTTAAAATCTCTTTATTTTTCTTCTGGGTTGTCATTTTTCTTATTGATTTGTAGGCTTTTCTTTACCCTTTTTGCATATGAACCCTTTGTCAGTTACATTTGTTGGAAGTATCTTCCAGTGTGTGACTTGAATGGTGAATTTTAATAAATGGAGGTTATTAATATAGTGTAGTTGATCAATATTTTCCTTATGGTTGCTGTCCTGTGTAAGAAATACTTTTCTACTCCATGGTCCAGGAAAATATTATTATGTTTTAGAACTGCATTGTTATAGTATGGTCACCACTAGATCCACGTGGCTACTTACACTTAAATTAACTGGGAATTGAGTCCAGTCTCTCTCGCCTACTGTAAGACCTGTTGCAGTGGTCCCTATACCTATCTCCATGGTCCTCTTTGAATATAGTCTGCCTTACCACCTTAAAATAAATGAAAATAAATACATTTAAATTAACTAATAATAAAATTTAAAATTCCCTTTCTTAGGCACAGTAGCCACATTTTAGGTGCTCAGCATGTGGCTAGTGGCAGCCATATTGGACAGCACAGATATAGATATTCCCATCATTGCAGAAAAGTTCTATTGGACAGTGTTGTCCAAAAGCTTAGTTATTGTACATTCACATTTGTATCTCTTATTCATCTGGAATCAGTTCACACAAGTGGTTTGCGGGTAGGGCGTCAAGCTTCATGTTATTTCCTATGAATAGTCAATTAACCTGACACCATTCAGTGAAAAGACCATGCATAGCAAAGCCACCTTTGTCATACATAATTTAGGCCGATTTCTGGGCCTGTTTCTGTTCTGTTTCTTTGGCGTATCTGTCTGTCCTCGTGCCAGCACCACACCGTCTTCATTACTTTGCTTTAAAATTTGGTTATGATACAATATCCTTTATGTACTTGTGAATTCTGTTTGCATCTGTGTTGAAAATGTATAATTACGTTTTTGTGTACTGTTTTTATGTATGTCAGATACATCTCATATCTCATTCTGATGTCTCCTTTGAGTCTTTTTCAAAGATTTCAAAGCACTGTTATAGGTGTTGGAGATAAAGCACTTCTAAATTAGTTGCAGAAAATTTCACACAAATAGATTGTATGCTTAAGAAAATAGATTCTCTTAGTTATCTTAAAGGCAGGCTAAGAAAAAAGAGGGAGGTGAAAAGGCAGTGCAGGTAAACCCCAGTATGAAGCAGTCAAAGGCGTATCAAAATTCTGTGGGACTGCAGGGAAGGTTTTAAAGCAAAAAACAAAAATGCCTTCTTTGATGCATTCTCATTGAGTGGCACAGTGTTAAGGACATAAGATTGTGTTTCCTTGTATTCAGACTTGTCCTTGGTTCTTGCAGGAAACGACGACATCACAGTCATTATAATCTAAACACCCTTCCCCAAGTGTTAGGACAAGTTCCACTGCGGCCGAGGGCTCCGTTCTCTGTAGTGTTGCTGTCGGGTTACTGGGCTGCTGGGCATACGCGTGTTTCTAGCCTCTTCTATTTTGTTACTGCTGCTGCCGTCTCTGCCCTTTTTTTTTTTTGTCCTGTAGGCTTGTCTTTAAAAATTCTTTTACTGTACTTTTAGTGGAGTTTCAGGAGAGGGGAGGCTAATGCATGTGTTCAGTCTGATATCTTTTTTTAGACATAATTTTCTTGTGTTATATAATTTTTTTGTGTTGCCAAGAGGTGGTGCTTCTTGAAGTCCATTGAGACTGCCAGACACCTCTGTGGTTTTGGCTTTGGATCATGTAATAGATCATGTCTATATTGACTGTGTTGTTACTGAGTCTTGAGGGTGATGTTCTTGTTCTGTTTCAGAAAATATTTTCATAAGTTTGCCCTTTCTTTTACTCATCAGATATAGTGTTTGGCTTGCGCTTGGCACTTCAGTGGCTCACCTCAATTGTATGGCTCTTAATCAGTTTCTACTTTTGACTAAAGTTTTATGGGCACAGGTTACTTGAAGGTGAGGATTCTGTGCTATTAAATCTTTATCCCACTAGCACCTGGTGTACATAGTAGTATATACTCTAGTCTCTTGTTGAAATATTACATGAGAAACCAAAGTTTAAACTGTAACATTTATATTAAAAATTGAGGCTGAGTGCAGTGGCTCATGCCTGCAATCCTAGCACTTTGGGAGGCTGAGATAGGGGGAATTGTTTGAAGTCAGGAGTTCAAAACCAGCCTTGGCAACATAGCAAGACCCCATCTCTACAAAAAAATTTAAAAATTAGCTGGATGTGGTGGTGGCACGTGCCTGTTACCACAAAGAATCTGGAGGCGAAGGTGGGAGGATCACTTGTATGTACCCTGGAGTTTAAGGGTACATTGAGCTTTGATTGCACATTGCTTTCCATCCAGCCTGAATGATAGAGTGAGACTCTGTCTCTAAAAAAAATAAAAATTGAATTGCTTTTTAGCACATTACAGTTTTCTTGCAGAGTATGATGATAAACCTTGTGAGACTTGGTGAGTAATTTTAGGAGGAAGAATAATGAAATTTCTTCTAAAGTGATATTTGAGTATATATGTGTAATGGATTTGGTTATCTAGTTTGGTATGTAAGTATGGTAATGAGACCAAGATTGTAAGTTTGATTTTTACTCCCATGTGTGTCCCTGGTGTGGATTTTATGTTTTGTGGTACACTCAGTATTCTTAACATTGGCAAACCTACTCACTAATAATTAATTGATACTGCTCTCAGAGGGTTCAAATATAACTATACATGAACAATGCAGATATCAAGCTACTGGAAAAAACAACCCAAAACATATACTTTCAAGGTAATTCAAGGAGGTTTTCTTTTGATACGGAGAGTAATAATCTATCTTTGTCATCAAGTAATCTAAACATTTGACTGGATAACTCACTTTTACTTAAAATAGTTGACTATCAGTAATATTGAATTCTATTTTTTATTTATGCTATTTTCTGTAGGTTCTTCTTTGAACTAGATTTTTAGTGTTTCTGATCAAAAGGTTTTTAATCATGTGATGATAAGTCAAAAGATGAAATTCTGAACATGATTATAATTCTCACTTTTGCTGAGGTATTAGTGTTAACTGAAGTCCTTCACAAATAGTCTCTTTATCCAGTAGCTTAAATTAAATTATTTCAAACCGATACTAAATGAAATTAATATCAGTGTGTGTGAGACCCATAGAAGGCTGACTTAAGGAGGGTAAGCAGTCGTTGGTAGGGTGGCATGGGACCATTGCTGGGCAGTGCTGAATATGGACTTGATCAGTAACTGAGTTGTCCATAGCAGTGGTCTTGGGGTGCAAGATAGGAATAAAAAGGTGTTGCTGTCGCTGCATTTATGAGAGCTCTTCTGTATTGAGTTTTTCAAGAGTGAAATAAAGGAAAGGCAAGTATCAGAAAGGAAAAGGCGGATAATACATCGTGTTAAACAAGAGATTGGCAGTTGAACCTAAAGTGGGCAGAGAAAGAGGTGTGCCTCAGCCATCTCTTTCTGAGGAAGCTTTAATCCTTACTTCTTAGATGGACTCCCGTATTATGGATGCGCAGTTTTTTCATCAGTAGGCCTCCATGCTATGAAAAATACAATAGTAAATTAGTAATTAAATTGGTCCATATTTTAATGTCACTGTTTTCCTAATGACTTGAGCTTATTTATTGAGCTTTATTTAGCCTTATTTTCTCTTTAAGCTTTCTTATTTATTCCTTGAAGGCCTTTACATATAAAGAATATAATTGTATATAAGATACAGCTAATGAGCTATTTAGAATTTACAGGGTCTGTTGGAATTGATTACATTTGGTTATTTTGAAATATCTTTCAACATTGGTCCAAATATTTTTGTTTCCATTTTAGAACAAAATCCAGTCTCATAGCAGAGGAGAATATAATGTTTACAGCACCTTCCAGAGCCATGAACCAGAGTTTGACTACTTGAAAAGTTTAGAAATAGAAGAAAAGATCAACAAAATTAGGTGGTTACCCCAGAAAAATGCTGCTCAGTTTTTATTGTCTACCAATGGTAAGTGTACATTTTTTCTTTTCATGTGCCCACTGTGTGCACATACCCGATAGAGGATACTCTCCTCTTTTCAGAAAAATCATTGTTTAAGAGTTCTCCGAAAAGGAAAATTTTCTTCCCTATACAGAATGTAAACTCTACTTCCTTCCCTTTTTTATTGTTCAGTTATAGTTTTTAGATTATCTGAAAGATTCTCAGGACCAAGTTTTTGCTTAGCACACCCAGTTTGTAGTGAAAACTAGAGCAGTGGGCTGCTACACCACTGGAGTTAGGTCACATGGCTCTTTTTGCCACTTCTCAGCTTACTAACCTTGGGCAGGTTCCTAACACTGACTTGACTTTTCCTCATCAACAAACTGGAGATAGTAATTTCTGTATTACAGTATGCTTGCCAATAGTAAACATGATAGCTTCTGGCATACGTAAAGAGTGCAAGTGCTCAATAAATGTTAATTTCCTTTTCTTCAAGTGTTCTTAGACTCTACAAAGGGTATTTCAACCTGTAAATACAATATGCTTTTGTCAGATGCTGGTCTCCATTCCAGGATGCTCTATAGGAGAGCGCTCTTCCTACTTGACCCCATTAGCATATTGCCTTCTTCCCCAGAAGCCACGTGGCTGGAAGAAGATCACTTGTCCAGGGAAAGTTATTAAGTGAGGATTAGAGTTGTGTAATGACTCATGACTCTACCTGAATTAGAAGTCCTTTATGACAAGTGAAGGAATTGGGTGATATAGTTTTGTTCTTCTAAATTTCTTTGAGTTGTTGTTACTTGGTTGGGGTCTTGAGTCTAAAGAGAATCATTAGAGTGATTGAGGGGATACTTGAGTTCTAGGTAGCCATGGTCTATAAAAATCTGTTACTAAAACTTTTTTGAGGTTGGCACAAGGGTTGAGATAAACCTCTCATATTGTCCTATCTCCTATTAATAGAAGCAGATTTCTAGCACCTGGACCTTACCATTCTTTGCCATTTGCAGCATGTGAACCTGTGACTTCTGGGGTGACATGGTGGAAGATATTGAGTGCCCCTTATATCTGATTTATGCCTTGTGGCCCACTATATTGAGATCTTGGAAATGCAGTCCACAAATGATGCCACACTCCCTGATGGAAGTGTTTGCCTCCTCCTAGGTGCCCGTTTTTCTGATCATCAAAGCTGTCTCCAGCCAACCCATCGAAATTTGTGCCCTCTGCCTTTTCTCTTTTCACAATAAACTACATCTGCCTCTCCTCCTCATTAAAAGAAAAATAAACAGAAATAACTACCTAAAGCCTATTTAAACTATTTAACTCACAGCATCATAGGTTGAGGAACTGTGTTTACTTCTGTCATATGTTGGCTTCTAATCTTGGGTCAGTTTTAATTTATATGATAAACTGTTACTTCAAATAGCACTTGGAGACACTGCTCTTTAGCTAATCAAATAATACATAATTACACTGTTTATATGCTTTCTATTTTCGGAAGTAAATGTTCGGAAGTCTTACGCTATACATATCCTGTATTGGAATATTTTATGGCAGTTTATTATAGGCTGAATTGGTTTAATTTTTATAAAGGAAAATTTCTTTAAAATGTAGGCAGGGTAGAGAGAATAGTATGGTGAAGCTTGACATACTTTTCCCCCAGTTTCAACAATTCTTAGTTCATGGGCATTTTGTTTGTTAGGTACTTCTCCTTCCCCTCCCCGCAGTGTTATTTGGAAGCAAATCGCAGCTCAACTCATATGTGCATTAAATCTTAACTGTCTTTCAATTCTCTTTCTATCCATATGTGTCTTCCGTAGAGGCTTCCATGTGCTCCTCTGGCAACATGTAAGCACCACAGGAGCCTTTCTAGTCAATGAACGCAACAAAGGCCCGTGGAAGGAGAGACCACTGGGAATTCCAGTGGTTTGGTCAGGGGTGTGTGAATCTGTGTAGTTTTTAATCTGTGTCAACAGTGTCTCCTAAATATGTTTAGTACATAAATTTGAAAAATTACCGATTAATAACACAAATTATTTAAAGACACTACAGAATACATTGTAGATTTCTTTCATTATTAATGAATATTAAATAAAACTGGGGGCTACGTTTTCTTGTGTACTAAAAATGGTGCTTAAAAAGGGGGTCCAATGTGGAAAAGTAGGTATGGGAATTTTATAAACTGTTGTTCCTGGGTATGATGGGATAAAGAAAAGAATGGAGAGAAGTGGGGCATAAGCAGTATCTGAAAAGCTTTATTTAAAAAGAGAACGCAATTTAGGGAAAATGTCAACATCTGCATCTGAGTAATATCTTTATATAATTTTGTGCAGTTTTCTCTGTGAGATACAGCATAGCAAAACCCAGCCCTCCCTCCCCGCCAATGTAATAGGTCTTTATATTCATAAGAAAATTAGAAGCTACTACTATGGGAGAATGGTGGAAAGTACCAAATTTTCCAGCTTTGATTAACCAAAATTAATCTTATTTTTATCTTCACATTGGCTTTCCATGATCATTTTTCACAGATCATTTTTACTTAAATGACTTCATAGTCACCTTCCCATAACTTCAGTTCCTTCAAGTGTTTTCATTCTCTTTCTCTTTCTCTTTAATCTTCTTTTGCCTCTCTGAATTCTTCTTAATTCCTCCATGTTGCAAAAAAAAGTCCAACTGACCTGTTGACCGTGGGTCTTGAATATATGAATAATACAAAGTTCACTCATAAATAGGTTGTGTTTTAACAGCTTATTGATAGGAAGTTTTTAGGATCTTAGGTAAAACTGCGTTCCCACAAAGGAAACTTGGCAGCATGGTTTTCCCTGCTCTGACTCTCTGCTTGTGGCAAGAGGAACACAGGGACTTTTTGAACTCCTCCAACACTTTAGTTATTAGTGTTGACAATTTAGGGAAACACCATAGAACGATGGTTTTGGAAGGAATAGATACTGTTGAGAATCTAATAATCCACTAAAAAGTATGTATTTACATAATCGTATGTGTAGTTTAATGGAGTTTGATTTTTCTCACCTACCTCCTCCTATGGACCAAAAACTCCAGATTTAAAAAAAAAAATCATTACTGTGGAATATAAGGATTTTGGTTTTTTAAAATTTACATCATATTTATCAAAATATTAACTTCCTGCCTGCCTTGTCCCCAAAGCACTGCATTGAAATCATGTATCTATCCTAGTACTTCTGTATCCTGTTTGTTTTGAAAAAAATTAAAAAATTTTTTAGCCTAAGTACACATTTTATTTACATTAAAATTTTTAAAGTTTAATATATTTAAAAAATCTACTTATTCAATTTTTCAGTTTTTTGTTGAAGAATTTTCTTCCTATAACACTATTAGAAACTAAGAACTAATTTCATCTCATCTGAAAGTTTGATAAATATATTGTGGTTTCTTTATCTAGATCTTTAATAAGGATGATGGATTTAAACAAGCCCACAAGACAAGATAACTATGGGGATGGGTGGGACTGTCACCCTCGTCATCTTTATGTAGTGACTTTAGAACAAATGTTTACTTCTCCCCAAGTACAGAATTTAGTCTAGGCTCACATCTATTAATATATATAAGATATATAAATGTATATAAACTAAATAGCACATAGAAAACACATATTACTTAACTACAACATAATTATAAACAAGATTATATAGGTTTAGAAGAACTAATTGATGATAAGTTACTAAAGTTAGCAGTTTCTCTCTATTTACACTTGTTTGATAACGGCATCCATGGAGCAGCTATCATGTTTTCTGGGTTACCAGGCTAGAGGGTCACTGGCATCTCTGAGTTGTTTTTAACTATTTTTATAAAATGCCTTTATACACTATTTTAAAAACTTTTGTCATACCCATTTGCTTATGAAAGATCACTAGGAATATGATGCTTTTATATAAGAATGCTGTTTTAGGATTTTAGCAAAAAGTTTTAAATAAACATACACGAGTCCATAGTGATACAAATAAATAGGGGAAAAGGATGCTTCTTGTAGGAGAACTCTAAATAGTATGTGTGAATAAATACTCTGCCCTATAAGGAATGTAACTTAATTCTTCCTTTAAGTTTAGGCTGGACTTAGTAGCTCACTTCCAAAGGATAGGGGGAAATGGTAATTGTACAGTGGAGAAACAGGGCAGACACTTAATCAAGTGACCAAAGTTAACACCACCAGCAATAAGTCATGTTGATACCATGTATCCCCTTAAATGATGCCATGAGAAGTTACTTCATCTCTCTATTCATCCTGAAAACCTGTTGTCCCAGTCTGATCATGAAAAAACAGCAGACATATCCAGTTGAGGGATAGTTTACAAAATACCTGCCCACCACTACTCAAAACTGTCCAGATCAAGAAAAATAAAGAGAATGTGAGAAACTGTTAAAGTCAGAGAGACTAAGGAAACTTGATAACTAAATGCAGTGTTGTCTGGATCCTGGAACAGAAAAGGGATGTTAGTGGAAAACCTGGTGAAATCTGAGTAAAGTACATAGTTTAGTTAATAGTGGTGTACAATATTAATTTCTAAGTTTTGACAAATGTGTCATGGTTGCGTAGATGTTGACATTAGAGGAAACTGGGTGAAGGGTGTATGGCAACAGTGTTCTATTTTTATAGCTTTTCTGTAAATTTAATTTCAAAATAAAAGTTTATTTTTAAAAAGATGTCTTTATTTATATCCTTAAATGCCTAGGAATTTTGTCTTCTTAAAGATCTTTAAGTGTATGCTTTCAATCAGTTTTTTTTCAGGCCCTGTTTTCTACATATGAATCCCTGACACAAGAGGGGAAAAAATAGATTTTAAAAGGAAGCATCCAGTCCTGTGAAGGACTCTGTGGAGTCTTTGATAGGATCTGCTGGGAAGGTGGGACCAAGGGAGATTTTCATAGGATTTTGAATCTAAATAATAGGCAATCTTAACTGACTTCATTGTTTATTCTCTTTAAATTTTTAAAAATTAAAAATTGAACAAACATGAGTAGATATATTAATAATGTATGTTTGTATATATAGACATGTGTTTGCATACACATACATGCACACAATTTTTTTCCCTCTACCTTTAATTATTTTTAAAGGATAGAGACCTGGTTGTGACTTAATTTGAATATCATGTGGAATTTTATATGAGTGCCATTAATGTATAAATTTGTGATTTCTATACTTCTGTGTGTATGTGTTTTTATTCGCCTGATAATAGGAAATTTTTTAGTAAGGGTTTTTTTCTTGGAATCTTTTTAGGTAAAATATGAAATGGCCTATTTTAAATGCCATAAAATGTTTTGTTTCAGTATTACCTTTTTTATTTTTAAGGACTTTCTTTATTCTCTCCTTAGATAAAACAATAAAATTGTGGAAAATCAGTGAAAGAGACAAAAGACCAGAAGGGTATAACTTGAAAGAGGAAGATGGAAGGTATAGAGATCCTACTACAGTTACTACACTACGAGTAAGTTCATAAAAGTAATGAATAGTACCTGTATTTATATCATATAACATATTTCCTGACAGAACTTGAATAAGAATAATTACAGTCTATTCCCCTTCCCCAGTAATTCTCTAACCACGTTGTAGGACATTGAATAACTTCCATTTAACACATTAACTGCCATGCGAGTTGTATTTAACTCATGCTAGTTTTGAGTCCCAGGCTTCATGAAGCAAAACCTGGGCAAAACCATGCAGTTGGTTCGTGAAAATCTTGTTGATGTTCTGATTGTTACAATTAATATTGTCAATTTAATTCTAAAAATGTGGATTAAATGAATAGAAATCAATGAATTTTTTCTGTATTTATATTTACCATTAAATTACACTTAAGCCTGACAAGTCAAGAAAAACACTTTTACCCTTATGAACTATTTTTCAAGTTTTCAGGTTACTTTTTACATTACTAATTTTCAAGTTTTGTATTACTTTTTTATTAGGAAAAAACACAAAACAATAAAAAATTTTAAATTTTTCATTGGATTAGAATGAATCGTTTTGTTTTTGAAGTTTTATTCTATTTTCATAATAAAACACTGTGGCCCTAAGGAAAAAAAATTTTTTTTCTAGGGTGGCAGTCAATGTGTTAAACATAGAAACTGTCATACATAGAGGTCTCGCTGTATAGCCAGGGACAGGACCAGGACTCAAACACAAGATTGTCTTTTATGCTATACCACATTCTTTTGTTCTCATGGTTGGAATATCAGCTATTACAAAACTGATTTTCAAGATTAATTTTCTTCAAAGATCAAAAAAGCAGAAATAGACCAAATCTTATAGTTGTAGCTAAAAACATACCAAGAATTAGATGCTATGGGTTGATTTTTTTTTTAGCATCTTTAATTTGATCCATAAACATTTATTAGCTTGGCAAGACTTTCAAGCAAAAGATTGGAACTAAGAAGAACTGCAAACTCTAATAATATTGCTACCAGTAAAAGAAGGTAAACTGCCCAAATTCATTTTTCTTCTTCCAGTTTCAACACTTTAAAGGATCAACATCAGTTGCCTTTTAAAAGTGAATTTATATAATATTGCACTGTTTTATGTTCCCTCAAAAACTAAAATAATGAAGTTTTCTGAACCTTAACTGCTATTTGAAACAATGAGCCTTTTGTAATTTCTGTTTCTCACGTGTCTTATTGACAGGTGCCAGTCTTTAGGCCCATGGATCTAATGGTCGAGGCCAGTCCACGAAGAATATTTGCCAATGCTCATACATATCACATCAACTCAATTTCTATTAATAGTGATTATGAAACATATTTATCTGCAGATGATTTGCGGATTAATCTTTGGCATCTGGAAATTACGGACAGGAGTTTTAGTATCCATTTGGTTTCCTTTTTTGGTGTTTGGTAAAGAGGGCATGTTGTGCCCATATTGAGTTATTTTCATCTCTCTTTAATGTATATAATTCCTTCTTTCATAGTGTCTTTTTTAATATAAATGTGGCTTATTTTTTCTTTGTATTTAAGTGATTAAACATTGGTAAGTTATTTTGATAAAGGGCATATAATGTATTGAATTCATGGATTTTAAGGGATTTTCCTATTGTACCTATGAAACTAATATTTTTATAAGTGATTTTTTTTGTTTAATAAAATTCATGGAGTTATTTAAAAGTTTTTTAATTATAAAAATGGTCTTGTTAAGGTTAGAAAAAGAAATCTGTATAAGTCATGATGTGTGATCAAGTCAGTAGAAATACTTATAGTGAAAAAATACTTTTTTCCAAACCTCCTTTTTATTGTTTATATTCTCCTGAAATTTTTCTGTGCATATACAAGTGTGTGATAAATATATATACCTGTGCACATGCATATAGTGTATACATATAAATATAGAAATGTACATGAATATATTTGTTTTTAAGTATGTTTTTAAAAATTCTTTCTTTTTCTGATTTTGAATCTACAAATGTTTGTTTTTCTAATACTCCAGAACTGCAGAGGTATAGATCTCACTCCCCTTTTTAAAATTTTTTTATTTTTAATTATTATGGGTATATAATATATGATAATCACATCTAGGTAATTGGGGTATCCATCACCTCAAGCATTTATCAGTTCCTTGTGTTAGGAACATTCCAATTCCATTCTCTTAGTTGTTTTAAACTATACCGTAATTGACTATAGTCAGTTGGTTGTGCTAATATTGTTTGTTCTGTCTAATTATATTTTTGCACTCACTAACCAGCCCCACTTTGTACCTCCTCCCCGTTACCCTTTCCAGCCTCTGGTTGCCGTCATTCTATTCTCTGTTTTCATGAGATAAGTTGTTTTAATATTTAGCTCCCACAGATGAGTGAGGACATGCAAAATTTATCTTTCCGTGCTTGGCTATTTCATTTAACATAATGTTCTCCAGTTCTATCCATGTTGTTGTAAATAACAGGATTTCATTACTTTTTATGGTTGAATAATATTCCATTGTATATATGTACCACAATTTCTTTATCCATTTATCCATTGATGGACACTTAGGTTGTTGTTGTTTACAAGCTATTGTGAATAGTGCTGCACAGATTATCTCTTCAATATACCGATTTCCTTTCTTTTCGATGTATACCTAGCAGTGGGATTGCTGGGTCATGGTAGTTGTATTTTTAGTTTTTTGAGGAATCTCCATACCATTTTCTATAGTGATTACGCTAATTTACATTCCCACTAACAGTGTATAAGGTTTCTTTCTCCACATCTTCACTGGCATTGGTTTTTGCCTATCTTTTTGATAACTGGGGTGAGATGATATCTTATTGTAGTTTTGATTTGCATTTCACTGATGACTAACAATGCACATTTTTTCATACACCTGTTGGCCATTTGTATGTCTTCTTTTGAGAAATATCTATTCAGATCTTTTGCCCATTTTTAATTGGATTTTTTATTTTTTTCCTATTGAGTTATTGGAGCTCCTTGTATGTTCTAGTGATTATTCCCTTGTTAGATAGGTGGTTTGCACATGTTTTCTCCCATTCTGTGGGTTGTCTCTTCACTCTATTGTTTCCTTTTACTGTGCAGATGCTTTTTTAGCTTGATTTGATCCCATTTGTCCACTTTTGGTTACCGTCCTTTTGGGGTATTACTCAAGAAATCATTGCCCAGACCAGTGTCCTTGAGTATTTCTTCAATATTTTCTTTTAGTAGTTTCATAGTTTCAGGTCTTAGATTTATTTGATTCTTGTGCATGGTGAGAGTTAGTGGTCTGGTTTCATTCTTATACCTATGGATATCCAGTTTTCCCAGCACCATTTGTTGAAGAGACTGTGCTTTCCCCGATGTGTGCTCTTGGCACCTTTGTTGAAAATGAGTTCATTATAATAGATGTGTGGAGTTATTTCTGCGTTCTCTATTCTGTTCCATTGGTCTAAGTGTCTTTTTTTATGCCAGTACTACACTGTTTTGGTTACTACAGCTCTATCTATAGTATAATTTGAAGTCAGGTAATTTGATTCTTCCAGTTTTGTTCTTTTTATTCAGGATGGCTTTGGCTATTCTGGGTCTTTCATGTTTCATATAAATTTTAGGAGTTTGTTTTTTTTTTCTATTTCTGTGAAGAATGCTGTTGGGGATTGTATTGAATCTATAGGTTGCTTTGGGTAGTATGGACATTTGTGTCCTCTAAAAAATTTTTGATAAATATTAGCTATTAGTACTACTGTCAATGTTCATATTGTCCAAATGTCACTTGAAAAATTAACAAAGCTTTACCATAATTCATACTCTACCAACAGTGTGTATGTTGGTAAAAGCCTGTTTCCTAGCATAGTTAGTGAAAAATTCTCTTTTGTTGTTTTCATTTGCATTTCTTTCATCATGAGTAGACTTGAGCATCTTTTCATGTTCATCAACCATTTATATTTCTATTTGTTCTTCTCCAATTTTTCCACTGGATTTACATATATTTTTATTGATTTTTTAGCTCCTTTTTTGTACTAAGTAAATTAGTTCTATTTGTGACGCAAATAGTTTTCCCTTTTTTGCTTTCTTGAGGTTTTTGTTTGTTTTGGAATTTGCCTACTATTTATAAAGATAAATTTGTCAGTTTTTTCTTCAATGGTTTCTGAGATTAAACTCTCCATTCTGAAATGATTTAAAATTTTCCTGTGTTTTCTAAGGTTTGTTTGGTTGCGTTTTAGCATTAAAAGTTTTAATCCTGGAATTTATACTCAAAAAAGAGTAGAAAGCAATTCAGAATTAATACTTGTGCTTAGGTCTATGAAATGGATTTTAGGTATGACACACATAGAGATTTTATTTGCTTTTTTTTCTAAGTGGAAATTCCTTAATAAAATACTATCCAGATATTGTGGATATCAAGCCTGCCAATATGGAAGAGCTGACAGAGGTGATTACAGCAGCAGAGTTCCATCCAAACAGCTGTAATACATTTGTATACAGCAGCAGTAAAGGAACTATTCGGTTATGTGACATGAGGGCATCTGCTCTCTGTGATAGGCATTCTAAACGTAAGTTTATTGAGTCTTTCTTTAAAATGATAACATAAATTTTGTTTGTCTGACACAAGCCTCAGACATGGTAAGTACAGCTACAGAGGTTTACAAGTCTTAAACCTATGTGTTCAAGGCCTCTTGTACCCTTTGGTAAACTGCCTACCTCCACATGAGGCATTCCAAGCTGTTCAGCTGGAAGCACACATAGTGAGGCTGTCTTGGAGGCCTGGGTGTGTTGGTTCCCAATGCGTACATTTTAGTGCTGTGCTTTGGGAACTTACGTTTGGGCTCTCCAACGTTGTATTCAAGCAGAGCAGTTCTTTTCTTCGCTGTCCTCCTCATTTCGTCCCTTCTTCCCTTTCTGTTTTGAGCTTCGTAGGAAGATTTCTTCTGAGAAGAGGTTTTCTTAGCTTCAAAAAAAAAGTTTGAAAACCATTGGATTAAAAAATTAAGAGGTTGTGATAGTCTTGTCTTCATGTTGACTATTTCTAAAACTCATGAAAATTGGTACATACCTTTTATGGAAATAATTTTACCTGGCCACTGGAAAATAAAATCCCAGTTTGAATTTTGGATGGGTGAAGATAGTGTGTTTCTTGTGGTGATGAAACAGGCAAAGTCAGTGAGGTATATTGCAGAATATACTAGCCTGGTGCACTGAAGTTGGAAGTCCCGGTGAGTCTGGTTCTGCTAAAGTAGCCACACGACTCTGGAAGTATACTGCTGCTTTTGCACCTTCAACTTCAGTATTAAGTCATTCTCTTAAAGTTTCAGGGGATTACATTGTTCTAGACAGAGAGATGCTTTTCTGTTCTTTATTAGCCTGTCACTTTACTCTTAGTGAGTTTGTGAATGGGTGTTTCAGGAAATGCTTTGTTCAAGTCAGAATATTCTACACCTTGCCCTTTTTTGTTGTTTTGTTTTTAGTGTTTGAAGAACCTGAAGATCCCAGTAACAGGTCATTTTTTTCCGAAATCATCTCCTCTATTTCTGATGTAAAATTCAGCCATAGTGGTCGATATATGATGACTAGAGACTATTTGTCAGTCAAAATTTGGGACTTAAATATGGAAAACAGGCCTGTGGAAACATACCAGGTATTTGCAGTTTTTTCTTTCAATGAGATACACCCTATTTACTTTCAAGTGTTTGTAGAGAAGGATTTTGTACTGGGTGTTAATCCTGATAAGGTGTTTGTTCACCATTCACCATTAGGCCTTTTCCCTCAGATCCATGAGTATGTTGGTTTTCCTTACGGTAAAATGTATGTATACTTAATAGGTTGTGTTTTCTCTTCAGTTTTCCACTTACAGTGTGATTTGCTACCCATTTCGTTTAGTGTTGACAACTTTTTTCCCATGTACATTTACAGTGAGGGAGGAAGAACACTCTTGATTAAGGTCTGGGCAGGAAGAGGATTGAGGAGAATGGCCAGTCCTGGGAGAGGTGCCCATACTCCTGCGTGGTGTATGTGCCGGAGTAGTTGAACTAGAGCTTAAATGTAGCCTGCTGAGTCAAATGGACTGGTCTTCTGCCTTTTGGCAGATAACTGTTGTCTTAAGCTAAAGGAGAAGGGCTTGAAAGCCCAACAGATGGCTTTAGGAGTTGCCTGTCCATTGTAGGATGTCAGTTCTGGAATCTCTTGTCAGCCAGCCACTACCATAACATCAGAAATAGAGAAGAATGATGAAGTGCACAGCCCAGAACAGGAGAGGGCCGACATATACTTGTGTTAGACCCCAGACTACAGTGTAGAAAACACTTAAGTCTGCTTCAGGAATACAGAATTTATAAACAGTACCTTCTTTATGTTATATATTCTCGATAAAATTAGAATAATGTTTCTCAAACTTTGAAATCCCTTTTGACAAACATAAACCACTCAAGATTCTTTGTAATGGTATTTGAAATTTCAAAATAAATACAACATTGAAACAAAGGTCAAAGAGATGATGTAACTGCTTTGTTTTCAAAGCATGGTAGACCATTGAGCAACCACAGGTTTTAACTGCATAGGTCCACTTACACACAGAATTTTTTCAACCAAGTGCAGATAGAAAACACAGCATCTGAGGCATGCAAAACCCACATATAATGGAGGGCCCACTGCAGGACTTGAGTATGGGCAGATTTAGCTATATGGGAGGATTCTGGAAAAAATCCCCTGCATTTAACAAGGGACAACTGTACATTTGTGTAACTGCCAGAATTGACATGTATTCTAGTTATCCTCATCACCATCTTGTTCCCATTGAGAATAATTGATTTGAACCTTAGCTTCATACTCTGTTTGGTGATAAACCTTGTACTGGGTGCATTCTGAAATGTTGCTGAATTATGATGATCTGCCTAATTTTATGTGATTTGCCATTTCCTGCCTATGCTGAATTGGGTTAGTGACTGAGAGTAGAGCTACATCATATGCAAATGTAGCTTCTGTAGAGTCAAGTTTTTGTATTGAATTTGTTCAAGTGTCTTGCTGAGTTTTGTGTGATTGAGGGGTATTTTTGATCTTACTAATTTTTTGCATTACATTACTCACTTTTGATCCTAACCTCACGAGTTGCAATTACTCTGTATTACAGATTTTCACTTACTGTCACACAGACATGGCCTGAGTAATTCCACTGCATTTAAAACGGACACTGAGAATGAGTTTAGTTGAGTCGAGAATAGAGAATTCTAAGCATTTAGGGGGGTACCTACTCATTTCTGTCATTATTTCTCTTTAAGAAGAGTGAGATAAACATTCCTTTTTTCCCTTTGGAACTGTTCTTTATAATTTAACAATATAAATGTTGAAATGTATCATTTCATCGGCTGTTTTTTAAATAATAGATATATTTAATTATCCTTTTGTGAAATATTAGTAAATATAGAATTATAATTAAAAAAAGAGGTACATTTTTGTTAGCTTTTGACATTGTGTAAGTAACATCAGGTGATACTATCATTTTTAATGATGCATATCTAAAGTATTCCTATAATTTATCATCAAACCAGGGCATGGTTATGCTATGCATAGTATATGCATTTAATTGGAAATATAGGTGTCAGTTAAATTTATGCCCAAAAAGATGGTATTTAAAAAGGAAGTAAGTACAGTGTTCAGTGTTAATTATCAACATTTAATGGCCTGAAAGCCAAGTAGCGATATTCAAATATTGCTATAATATTCTTTTATTAGTCTCTTATCTGTGCCATTTTCAGATGTTTTCTGACCTAAGTGTTTTATTCAGGCTTGTAAGAGTATACGTGCCATGCCCAGAAGGGAATTTGTCTTTGTCGTACAAAGGAAAACGCACCTCCCTGACAAGGGCTTATGTGTTGTAAAAAGATAAAATGCCTTTATTGTTATTAAGACAATTGAGATTTAATAATTTTAAAAAGTGTGCATATGTGTCTTTATTTCCCCTCCCCCTTTTTTTTAAGCTCTGGACTCCATTTTCCTAATTTCAATGGATAGATCTTGAGGTAAACCAAGTATTATGTGCAGTATGTTTGTGTTTTTTCCACAGGTGCATGAATACCTCAGAAGTAAACTTTGTTCACTGTATGAAAATGACTGCATATTTGACAAATTCGAATGTTGTTGGAATGGATCTGACAGGTAATTGACTTTAATTCAAACTTGTCATTCAAATATGAATTTTATTAGAGGAAAGAAACTTAGTATTTCATCCCCCCAGTACGGTTGACACATTCACCAAAAATAGGCCAACCTTTTTTAGATTGACTCACCTAACAAGTCTTAACTTCATTTTCCCCCAAGGATTCCTTGATATAAATTTAGTAATCTTAGACATTATAGCATAACAGTACTGGAAGATAAATTTTAAGCATTGTATTTTACTAGTAAGTAAAAATACACAAAAAATTCTAGATATCTAAACTATTATTTAAATATCTTGAAATTTTTCCCTATTATGAACCAGATAAATGACATTTCTGACATGCTAACACAGTTAAAGTGGTGAAATCTCAGTTTGGTTGTTATTTTACCATTAAACTGTTTTTAGAAATATTTAGGCAGAAGTTATTTCATTTAGATTGTTACACACCAGTCTCCAGTTACTGCATTAACACCTCATGGAAGTGGTAATTTATATAAATTTTAACCATACTATCATGAGTAGTTATGCTTTTTATAATCTCCAGTTTTGCTAAGGCATGATTCCTTTTTTTAGTATGTTATCAAAAATGTATGCCACTATTTCTAAAGATAAGTAAGTCTTCCTTTCAGTCTTTTAGTTGTCAATATTTAACAATAGTTCTATCACGAAGCTTGATAAGATTCAGGTTTTATAATGTTGTGTGCCATAGATGATAACAGAACTTGGAACGTTTTCTTTTGTCTAATTTTTAAAGTTATTGTCTGATTTTGACATGAGGAGCAGTAATAGGCTAGCCACAGTAAACCTAGAGTCCCGCTGGTAGGAACAGGCAAACATTGTCTTTGGGTGCCTCTGCTAAACCTGAGACATCAGGAAGGAAGGAGGAAAGAGAAAAAAGACACTGATAATACTAGGGTACGCGGCACTGCTACAACTAGAGTTCTTCCGCATGTTGTTTAAGCATACTGGTAGCGGTTTTATGGTCCATTATCAGAAGGAAGTTATTTACTTTCCTTAACATTTAAAAGATTTTTTTCTGAAATAATTTTAGACTCAGAGAAGATTTGATAGAATATTACAACTCTTCATTTAGCCTTACCCCTATTGCTGTTTGCTGTATCATGGTCTCTTAACTCTCTTTGTCTATTTATAGCTACATTTATCTATATAAGTGCACACACACCTTTTCTTGTGCGCGAATTGGAAGTAAACTCTAAACAAGATGTCCGTTACTTCTAATTTCATTAATCAATATTTCCTAAAAGACAACGACACCCTCCAACGTAGTGACAGTGCAAGCAGCTAAAGCAGGAATATTTACATTGATGCAATACTGCCATCGAACCCACACATCCATTGAAATTCACGAGTTATCTCAGTCATTGTCCTTTATGGCACAGAAAAAGAGTCTGGCCCACTATCCACTACAAGATCGTATGTTACCTTTAGTTATCATATCTTGATAGTCCCCTTTATTCTGGGAGTAGTTCTTCATTCTTTCCTTGCCTTTCATGACCATGGTATTTTTTAAGAACACAGGCCAGTTATTTTGTAGAATATTTCTGAATTTGAATGTTATCTAATATTTCCTTATGATTAGATTCAGGTTATACATTTTTATCAGGGCTTTCATAGAGATGGGTGCCTAATGATGCCTTTTAAAAGTTACAAATAGTCATAGCCTGGTTGTCTAATCCATGGTGATGTCAATCTAAATTACATAAATCATTTTTAAATATATATAGTTTTATTTTCAGGGGCATGGATGAACTTGAGTTTGATTACAATTGTTGTCGGCTGTCCTTTGGGGGACTGATACGACTAGCTAGATGGTCATCATTTGTATCTAATACATGACCTGTGCATATAAATATTACTTTGAACAACCGCCAGTATCCTGTAATCTCATTTACAATAATAATGTTAACCATGTGGTAAGTAGTAGTAGCATCGGACCTTTTCCAGATTATTAAGAGTTTCAAGCTTGTGTTTTGTGTATGAGGATACTTAGGAATAAGTTGAGCAGTAAAGGACAGCAAATAGGAATGGCAAGGAAGTATCTCAGGCAGGCTATGAATTTGGTACCCTTTTGAACTGATACTTTTTAAAATATTTACTTAAAATGTATTTTATGGTTTAAGTAAAATGACTTTCTGTTAATAAAAATATTACATGCCACTTTCTTAACATTCTCAGGAGCAGATTAATTGTAAGCATTCATAAAACGTGCTTATCTCAACCAGGCAATACCCTGAGAACAAATTAAATAGTTTATAATTTAAATGATAAAAATAAAGCATTGGTTTCTTGTGAACAGCTATTTCATGCAGGTGGGGTTTAGATTTTAGAAGTTTGAGTTCCACAAATGATTGCTATTTCAAGAAGCTGGCTGGTCTGGTTGATCACATGGCCTGTAGTTGCAAAAATATTCAAAGGTGATTAAGTATTCTAAAAAGTTTTACTTGAGGATGCTGTCAGCATTGGTGGTAGTTTTGGTAGTCATGAAAAGGAGTAACTGGCAGAAAACCAAGTTAACTCTTACTGTATTTCTGGTTTTATTCCAGTGATTGGGCGACAGCAGCCCTGTCCCTTAATTCAGTTCTGCTTGAAATAGCTGTTTCCTGTGGAGCACTACACTTGGTTTAATCACTGAATCGTTTTACTTAAAAACAATCTCTCGCTCTGCTTGTTTGACTGAGTGTTTGTTCTATCTTCTTTTTACAGTGTTGTCATGACTGGATCTTACAATAATTTCTTCAGAATGTTTGACAGGAACACAAAGCGAGACATAACTCTAGAAGCATCACGGGAAAACAATAAGCCTCGCACAGTTTTGAAGCCACGCAAAGTCTGTGCAAGCGGCAAGCGAAAGAAAGATGAAATAAGTGTTGACAGCCTAGACTTCAACAAGAAAATCCTTCATACAGCATGGCACCCCAAGGAAAATATCATTGCTGTAGCTACTACAAACAATCTGTATATATTTCAAGACAAAGTGAATTAGGGTTGGCATTCCTAGCAGAAGAACCCACTTCCTGCTTAGTTGAGATAGTTGAATCTAGCATTCGTACCTATAACAGAGAGAGGTCCATTGTGGCGCCCCTTTCCAGTGTTTGACAGTGTGCCATTCGACACCACATTTCCATAGCTACATGGAGAAAGCTCTGTGGATCCATCACTGTGTTGTTCTCCATGTCTGCTAGCCATTTAGGTAAGGGTAGGGCACTTTTAATTTAAATGACTTCTTGCACCATCTTGCCTAATGGACTAGATTGGACTGTATCAACATTGATTTACTCCACTTTTTATGCCTTCCATTGTGATGACGTCAAACACAGTGAAAGCCTTCAGTCATGCTATGGGATTTAATTGTGTATCCTCATTACTGTATCATTTGTGGGGTACACCCCTTTTTTAAATTAAATACAGCTCATTCTTACTGTGGCTTGTAGCATTCCTCCTCTCCTGGCCTCCTGGACTCTTCCCCTTCATCTCTCTTACCCTTGCCCCCTCCACCCAGTCTTGGTGGTGGTATATTACAAAAAAAAAGAATGAAAGCACACAAAATGAGTCAGTTTGGGGTCAGTGGTTATAAAGGGGGTATATGTTGAGAACAAATGTTTTAATAACAGTTGGCTGTAATCACTCCTTGCCATGTCTGGCACTGAAAATAAGGAAAAAAAAAAAAACTACTACTGAATAAAAGTGACAAAGAATGGAGAATCTGGTTTTCTTTTTCTTTTTAACCTACCTCTTTAAGCCAATATTTTGTGTCATACCCTTGGGCGCAGTGAAATGAAATGGGTTTCCATTGTTTTATTGGTATTTCTGTTAATTATTTTTAACAAGTGTTCTTTTACCGGTGAAGGAGAGGTATTGGTTCTGTATGAACATGTTTTGAATTATATTGGTGGTATTAAGGATTTCACAATATATAAATGCTACTAGAGGTTTTTTTTTTTACTGTAGTTATGTGAGGGTATTGGATACATTGTATCTATACTTAACTCATCTGTTAATGAAATTGTTGTAAATGGGAACCAAATTTGTAGAACTTAATTTTTAAAGACTTTTTACAGTGCTTAATTTCATTTTTGCCTTACTATACTAAGTCAAAGACTTAAAAAATGTTTTTAACAGGTTAAAACTTTTTTTGGTCATTCTGTCATAGTAAGAAATCAGAAAACTAACAGGTGATTTACATAGAGAAAACTGACACTGCACTAAATACCTTTTTTTTTTTTTTGTATTTTACTGCTATCAAATCAGAATGAATTGTACTTTGCCATAGATATTTTTCTTCTATTTTTGGTTTTCCAAAGCTATATTAAAGACAAACTTTTAAAGGTACAGTGTTCAAAAAGTGCTTAATGAACTCCAACAGCTGCCTCAAATAAAAATTTAGTAATCTGTATATGACTACATTTTCCCTCAGTGGTGATACCTTATCCAAAGATGAAGAGTACTCCTATATTTAATAGGTAGAATGTACCTTTGTCAGTCTTGCAGAAGCTTTAATGGAGAAAAAATAGACTTTATTTTTAAGAGATGAATTGAGCAGGCATTTATATTATTAGAGAATGGTAGTCTATTTTGGTTGAGCGGTAATGTAACAACTTGGAATTTTAGAGGACTCTTGAGTGCTTATGTGTCCACTACCTATTGTTCTATTCTTCAGTAATGAAAAATGATTAAACAGATCGGCCATAATTCCCTCTACACTATTACAAATACTATGTCTTGTAAGTTAACATTTTTAGCACAGGAGAAATTTTATGTAATAAAATTACTGTATCTTTTGGACTTAACAAATTTGAATTTGTATTTAAACACATTGATTATATGTCTGATAATTCTTAATGGCACTTTTACTAATTTATTTGGGGATCTTGGGTGCATTTGTAACTTGTATTATTTATTCTTCACACTTGACTTGCAAGTAGGATATTGCCCTGCCAGGAGTATCAAACAGTGATGTCCTTCCTGTGTTCTGATTGGACAACTTTCCAGAAGATCTCTTTGGGAAGTTGTTTCCTTGCAGTTTGGTTGTATGTCTTGAGATAACACCACCAAACAGCTCTTGGAAGTTCTTTTTTGATTCATCAGTAGCTGTGATGGTTCTCATCCATGACACTAAGGGTTAGTTTTATATATTTAAGAGAAACATAATTGCTAAAATTAAAATGCCTCTATCAAGGAATGCTATTATAAACTATTGTAACATTATTCTCAAATACTAATTTTTTAATTTCTTTGGTGTAGCAAACTATATGCCCAGCCACTCATTTTATATGGTCATGGTTAATCTTTTTATTAATAAAAATTATACTTAGAATAAACTTAGTCTTGTCAAGTTACTTGTTATTTCTATTCTCTTGCCACTAATATACATACACATATTTCATCCTTTCTCTTAACCTTTTTAAAAAGATTATGGTAGGAAAATGAAGTTCTTTTAATCTCCTTTCATCTTTACTTAGTGGCTGGGCAATAAGAATAGTTATTTTGTTCTGTATATAAACACATGTTGATATAACAGCTAACTACTGGATATTAAGCTTCTGTGAAGCCCTTAGTCTCTTGGAATAAAAAAATATACATCCATATGCGTTTTCCCTTTCAGAGTTAACAGGATTTTTTTTAAAACCTTAAATGTAAGAATTGTTTCAGTTAGAGATATTCCCGAAGAAAACCAGAAATAGGCCGGGTGCAGTGGCTCACGCCTGTAATCCTAGCACTCTGGGAGGCAGAGAGGGGGCGGATCGTTTGAGCTCAGGAGTTTGAGACCAGCCTGAGCAAGAGCGAGACCCCGTCTCTACTAAAAATGGAAAGAAATTATCTGGACAACTAAAAATATATAGAAAAATTAGCCGGGCACGGTGGCGCATGCCTGTAGTCCCAGCTACTCGGGAGGCTGAGACAGAAGGATTGCTTGAGCCCAGGAGTGTGAGGTTGCTGTGAGCTAAGCTGACGCCAAGGCACTCACTCTAGCCCGGCCAAAAAGAGTGAGACTCTGTCTCAAAAAAGAAAGGAAAACAGTTTATTTTACTGTAACTATTTTATGAGTAAGATGTTTATTATTACAAAATTGTGCATATGAGAAAGCTAAGCAGTACTGATGAATTTTTACTGATAATTAAACCATTACTTTCTTAGGGAATATTGCTTCAGCATCCTTTCTCTACTACACACAAAATCAAATGGAGATAGTAATGTGTACTTATGGAACACATCCCCCATCCCCCCAGAAAAGGCGTATGCTAGGTAATCAAGAATCAAAGAATCAAATTAGTTTACTTTTGTATTTGAGAGCACCACTCAGGTATCTTAGTTTTATCTGTTCAGGTGGTTGATGGTTTAAGCCCTGTGTGAGTGTGTGTGTTACAGTGGTTAAAAAGGGTTTTTTACACACACCTCTCCTTCCCCAAAAGCCTTGGAAAATGACCCTGCTTTATTTTGTAATTACACGACATCAAAATAATACAACCCACTTTTTTTTTTTTTTTTTGAGACAGAGTCTTACTCTGTTGCCCTGGCTAGAGTGAGTGCTGTGGCGTTAGCTCAGCTTACAGGAACCTCAAACTCCTGGACTCAAGGGATCCTACTGCCTCAGCCTCCCGAGTAGCTGGGATTACAGGCATGAGCCACCATGCCCGGCTAATTTTTTCTATGTATATTTTTTTAGTTGTCCAGATAATTTCTTTCTATTTTTAATAGAGACGGGGTCTCGCTCTTACTCAGGCTGGTTTCAAACTCCTGAGCTCAAACAATCTGCCCCCTTCAGCCTCCCAGAAGTGCTAGGATTACAGGCATGAGCCACCGCGCCCGGCCCAACCCACTTTTAATATTAATCAAATGCTTAGTGAATCTGTGAAGTCTGGAGGTGTTCTCGTGTGCTAAAGATACTTTTTTAAAATTAAGTTTCCCTCAACATTTTATTGCATAGTGGTATTACTAGACTGTAACCTACCACCTCTATATAAAGAATCAAAACATCCACTTTACAGACCTAAGTTAGTAAGCCCCTCCCTAGCACAGTTCTTATCAATAAGAAGGTACCTAGAAAACTTAGTTTCCTCCAAAAGGAGGGACTTGATAAAAAGATAAACTGGCATAAGGGGAAAAGCTAATATTTGTCTGTCTTTTTTTTATGTTCTACTCTTACACTCTTTGGTAATACAGCAACAAGTTATTTGAGGACTTTCCCACTAGGGGGCAATGGTTAAGTCTTGAATGGCATTTATGAGGTATTTTCCAGAATGTATAAACAGGGGAGTTCTGTTTCTGTAGTGGAAGAGCTTCATTATTAAAAATCAAATCAGGGACCAAGTGGAAAGTCCAAAATATGTAAATAAAGCCACAATTCACTATGACTCTGGAATAAGTAGGTCATTAAATATGAAATGTCTGATTTTGAATCAAAAGTGTAGTTTATTATATCTCAAACAATAAGCAGTACAATCAAAGTATGTGCCTAAACTGTTGATACAGTTTTGCCATCTTAACGGTAGCTTGTTTATACCTGCAGGGAAGAAGCCTAGAGAGTGAGTGGTGATGAAATCGTGAAAGGCGTTTTCCACAGCTTGTTGAGAATTGAATATTTTTCCTTGTAAGAAGTGATCCAAAGCCTGGAAGAAGTGGTAGTCAGTTGGTGCAAGGTCTGGTGAATGCAGTAGATGACAAGAGTTTCCAAGTCCAGCCCGTGTAGTTTGAGCAGCGTTGTTTGTGCAACATGTGGTCGAGTGTTGTCTTGCAAGAGGATTGGCCTATCTCTGTTGACCAATCTCGGCTGCTTAGTCACAAGCATCCTCATTATTTCATCATTTCATTGGTTGCAGTAGACATCCGATGTAATCAACTGACCAGGTTTCATGAAGCTGTAAGTGGATAATACCAGCACTGGACCACCAAACAGACACCGTTAGCTTTTTTGGATGAATATTTGGTTTTGGACTGTGTTTTGACACATCATCTTTTTTTTTTTTTTTTTGAGACAGAGTCTCACTGTGTTGCCCAGGCTAGAGTGAGTGCCGTGGCATCAGCCTAGCTCACAGCAACCTCAAACTCCTGGGCTCAAGCGATCCTCCTGCCTCAGCCTCCCAAGTAGCTGGGACTACGGGCATGCGCCACCATGCCCGGCTAATTTTTTCTATATATTTTTAGTTGTCCGATTAATTTATTTCTATTTTTAGTAGAGACGGGGTCTCGCTCTTGCTCAGGCTGTTTCAAACTCTTGAGCTCAAACAATCCGCCTGCCTCGGCCTCCCGGAGTGCTAGGATTACAGGCGTGAGCCACTGCACCTGGCCTATGTTAAATGTTCTTATCAAGATAGAACAAAACAAAACCAAAGAAGCAGGAAGATACTTTGGAGGTGACAGATATGTTTATGACCTTGACTGTAGTGGTTTCACAGTTCTAAACATATGCCAAAACTCAAATGTGTGCGTTGCTTTTTGTATATCAATTATACCTCAATAAAGCTGTTTTTAAAAAAATAACTGTCTATCTTGGGGTCAAGCTGTTTGTTGACTGCTTTTAGAAGAAAGAACCTGAATCCAGGTCATTGAAATGAGGGATTTGGACTCTAGTGAGAGAATTGTATTGTCAGACACCAAGACAAATACCATCTGGCAGGTGTCCAGGTGCCTGAGACAGGCTAGGACCAATCCAGAACAGGTGACCAAGGGAGTGACCAGGATCATGGGCTTGGCGAGCTTAGGAGAGGCTTTCAACCAGACGATGTGGAAACTGCTCTGAGCTGCTCCGTAGGTGATGGTGGAAGCTTTTGGGTTTCATTACTAATAAAGCCATTTGAAATTTACAAATGTGGAAGTGTCAGACTATCCAATAAGCTTTGTTTAAATCAGTCAATAAATTTTTATTTAGTGCCTAGTATGGCTGCTAGGTACGGGGAATACAACTGTGAGCAAAATAGACACAATTGCCCCCCTCCCATCTTACTTATAGCCTAAGGGAGAAACAGGTGTGAACCAAATAAGTGTAAACAAGGAACTGAACAATCACAGTAAGCAAAGTAATCTTTATACCAGAGAAGCCTCTGATGCGTGCACTATTTTCTGGGTTCTTTCAAAGTAGAGAGTTATGTTGGCTAAAGCTGCTGCAGGCTGTGTGCTCTTCTGTTTGACTTCTCGAAAACAAAAAGAATTCCAGCCTTATTCCTTCTTTCACATTTTTTAAAAAAAGATCAAATCTCCAATGTTATTAATTAAAAAGGCACTATTCTACTCAAGTTTTCTCAGCTTGTCATCTGTAGCAGGCAGAGTCATAGCCTCAAAGATGGGCCTATCCAAATCCCCATACCTGTGAATATGTTATTATAGCTTACATGGGAAGGGGGAATTAAGGCGACAAATGAAATTAAGGTTGCTCTTTGGGAGGCCGAGGCAGGAGGATGGCTTGAGGCCAGGAGTTCGAGACCAGCTTTGGCAACACAATGAGAACTTGTCTCTACAAAAAAATTTTTAAAAAGACAGAAATTAAAGTTGCTAGGTAGCTGACTTTAAAGTAGGGGGATTAATCTGGATTTTCCAGGTGGGCACAATGTAATCACAAGGGGTTTTAAATGTGAGAGTGGGAGGCAGACGAGTTAGTGTCAGAGTGATAAGATGTTAGAGAGACTCAACTGGACTGCTGGCTTTAGAGATGGGGGACGGGACCATGAACCAAGGAATGTGGGCTCCTCTGCAAACTGGAAAAAGTAAAAATACACGTCCTCTAATAGAGCCTCCAGAACACAGCCCTACCAACACCTGGATTTTAGCCTAACGAGATCTGTCAGATGTCTAACCTAAAGGACCGTGAGATAATAAATTTGTGTTGTTTTAAGCCACTAAGTTTGTGGTCATTTATTACAACAAGCATAGAAAACTAATACATCAATCTATCACTTCAATGTTTCCAAAGTTCCTGCCTTCCTTTCCTAATTCTGAAGAATTTCAAGCTGATCTCTCTAACTGCAGACTTTCTTTTATTGATCATCTTCGCTTTTCTTCAAAAACTGTTTACATAATCTCTCTCTTCCCCTCAGTTGGTCAGTATAGGGAATTTTATTTCCCTCTTATCCAAAAGCTACCAAAGGACTCCTAATCATTTAATAGAAAAGCTCCTACTAAATCCTCATGAATTTCACCCTTCCACTTTCTACTAAGTATTCTTGAAACTTTTCCCATTGGTTTCTAAATCATGAGAGAGAGGGAGGGAGGGAGGGAGAGAAAGAGAGAGAACGACACAAAGACTGGTGGAGGCAGCATTTGTCATTTCTGTGAGTAAGGTCAGAAGTGAAACAGTGGAAAGGTCAAAAGGGCATGTGCTTATTAAAGGGGTGGAGTTAGAACGGTGACACTAAGGCCTGCTGGGAAGACCCAACACCTGAATCTTGGCAAGACACTTTGGCAGGCTTGATCACATCCCAATGGCTCAGACAGGGAAATATGGTCTTTTGATGATAGCATAAGACTTGCTCTTGGCTGAATGTAGCCCTGAGGATGCTGATTAATGAATCCAGTTAAGCTGGGGTGAAATGTCCCGCTGTGCTAGTTCTGTGCAGTGTCCCTTCCCCCCCAACCACACGCTTCATCATCTGGTCATTTTTATTATCAGAACCTTGTCTGGGGTGAGCTGCACAGCTATGGTAATAAAATTGAGAGAAGCTAACTGACCCAGTAAGGACGCTGAATCTCCAGTGACATGAGGTAATTTTGGTGATAGCGTTTTACTCTCACCATAGTCATCTTCACTGTAAGGCAGTTCAACTCTAGGCCCTATCCAAGAGCAGAGAGATGTTAGAACACCAGAAAAGTCTCATAATGGGGCAGAGTCACGTCCGAAGAGGCCCCACACTATGGATTTGGGAGCAGATTTAGTGGAAACTACAAAGATTTTTTTCTTCTATATTTGGACATAGAACACGTACATTACCTAATAAGTATTTTGATCTTTTCCTTTAGAAATTATGGTATCTCAGTAAGAACAGAATTATTTTTTTGATCGTCTAAAATCAGTTTACACTTTTCCTTGCTCCTGCAAAGACAGTAAGTATTTTTTGCTTTAACATTGTGTGAAACTAACGAAGACTCCATTCCAAGACCAATTTGTGCCCATCCACTCATTCTTCACCAGGCTCTTCTGTTGGCTCCTTCAAAATGGCGTTATCCGATTCACATCATCAAACTAGTGACCAGCTCTTGTCAGGTTCAGATAGGTGGAGAGAGCTAGGCACACAGCCCTGGCTGTGTGGCTCCAGAGGGCAGAAAGCGGATGAACAAATGGATGGACAGTCTAGCAGGGCTAGTTGCAGCTCAGTGTATAAGGGAAGTTCTCTTAACAAAACTGCACAGCTTTCACGCATCTCCACTCTCCTCCTCCAGGAAGCTTTCCCAAGAGGTTGGTGCAGAAGGAGGCAGGCATGGGGAGGAAGGTTGGATTACCTTACCTCCAAAGGCCTCACAACTCTACATCATTAGGAACCTCTGACATTCTCCTATCCAAGTTTCCTGGGGTGTCATCAATGCATTCAAGTTACTAGAAACTGAAGACTCTCTGATCCTAGAAGGTCAGAGAATATAACCCTCTAAATTTAAATCTAACACAAATCAGTACAAAAGGCTAATGAGCCACCTCAGAGATAGCCCACCCAGATGGATAAAGATTTTACTGATGAGTTAAAGCCATTTCCTAAACATCACCAAAGAAGAGATCATTTGATTAATATAAAATGAGCGTAAGCAAATTAAACCTAATTATTTCAGAAGTCACTATGTTTTTCCTATTTACAAAAACAGTACATGTTCTCTGTCAAAGAAAACCATGCTTTACAAAAACATAAAATTAAGAAGTAAATATTCCATGTTCTCTTAGAGAAAGCCTGTTAACAGCTAGGTATATATTTATCCAAATTTTTTTCTATACTCATACCAGCCTATCAAACTAATTAATTTTAAAATATCCCCATGACAGAAGATATTGCACAACATCTTAAAAAAGGAAATCCTAGGAGTAAGATTTTTCTTTCCCCCCTGTGGCTCTAACCCTTTACAGAGCAGTGACAAGGCTGCCTCTTAAGACCATTGCCAGTTCTATATTCAGGAGTAGTTTGGAGAATGACAAATGAGCAAGGTGGTATAATCAGTGGAAATATTTCTGAAGTCCTCTAATATTCCTCTAACATTAATTGGGCACCTATTTGTGTATAAGGGCCTCACAAGGCTCTGGAGGGACAAGTCAGAAAAGATACTTTGGGATACAGTAGTGAATAAGACATTGTCCCTGATGTCAAGGAGCTAATACCCTAATGAGAAGAGATACACTTTTCGCAGCTACAGGCTTTTTTGTTATCTAATTCTGGACTATGTACTGCACATCTAATTCAACATGCTGGCACATGTACTGCACATCTAATTCAGCATGCAGGCTAAACTCTGTCCCTTAGTATTCAAACCCACACAGCAGGAAATGTTGCAAGAAACAAGCAGTAGCTCCCACACCAAGAGCTGGTCTGTGAATCTCTAATTATTGGTCTATTTGAGAAGCCTGTACGTTGACTGTTTTGCTAAATCACTGCTAGCAAAGGGGAGCAATGAAGTTGTAGCTGGAAATGTACGTCTGCATCTTGAGAAAGTGCTTCAATGTAGGTTTTTCTCCCAGTGTGATTCCCTTGCCCCAACCCTGTTGCCCCAGAGACAGACGACAGCACCTTCTGAGCTGAGCTGACTGGAGTGCCACTCAGACAGGGGCGCTCACTGGTGCTGGTGACATGGGAGGTAAGTCCAGGAGGGGCTTCGCTTCCCTGTGTTTACGGAACTGATATGCAATGAAAGGCCCTTGGAAAGCTATGCATTCAAAGCCTTCACATGTTATGCGTGTCATTGCCAAGTTGACAGATGGGGTCGCCGAGGTTTCCTGAGGAAAGAAAGCCAGTCAAAACAGCCATGTCCACTGATTTCCAACACGAAGTCAATTTTCCTTCCTAGACACAGGCCTTGTTTTCATAATCAGATTTATGATGATCCCAGGGACTTGGCTGACAGCAGAGTGAAAAGGAAATAGAATCGAAAGGGCAACACTGACTAGGCTGTGGCTCTATTTTTAGAGCTGAACATCACAAATTGATGTCTTATCTGGAACTCATCTACATGCTGAAGCGATGCATTATAAAACGGTCACGGAATCCAGGCTTGCTGGGGCTCGTCAGTGACATCCATTACCTGAGCACGTTATTGCGGATGTTATTCCTTCGCAGAGGATGTGCTCTCTGCGGAAGAATGTGACAGTCCCCACCATTTCTAGAGGGGTAGCCGCAGCAAAGGTAACAGTTATCTTCTCTGTTATATAACGGAGGATCTTCATCGCTAGGGGTCTCGCTACTTAAAGGCAAAAGCATTCCCCATTTGGAATTTCATATTCAACCGGCTGCATATTTGCCAGACTGTCAACTGTCTCTTCGCCATCCTGCATCTGTGGTCACGAAAACCACATCGAGGATCACAGCAGGTGGCTACACTTCGGCTTTCCCATTACTTTAGGTCAGAGATCGCAAAATTGGGTCCATGTCTACACCATAGACATGTTTGTCCAACACAGGTTTTTGTGTTTTGTTTTTACATTTTGAATATTATTTTTTTTTGCTGTTTGTTTTTTACAGCTTTGTCAAGATATGATTGATATCAAAAGACTACATATTCAACCCCCCCACTGCTAAATTTGACTGGCTTTTAAAAAAAAAAAAGACTACATATATTTAATGTATTAATGTATGATTTGATGAATTTGGATACATGCATACAACTGAAATGCCGTCACCACAATCAAGGAAATAAACATGCCCTTTACTTCTTAAGGTGTTCTCCTATACCTTTGCTTTTTTTCTCTCCCTTCCTTCCTTCCTTCCTTCCTTCCTTCCTTCCTTCCTTCTCTTTTTCTTTTCTTTCTTTCTTTCTTCTCTTTTTCTTCTTTCTTGTAAAAACAGTTAATGTGAGACCTACTTTCTTAACAAATTTTAAGCGTATACGCTGTATTGTTAACTATAAGCACAATATTGTACAACAGATCTCTAGAACTTATTCATCGTGTATAACTGTAACTTTATACCCATTGAACAACATCTACCCGTTTCCTTCTCCCTCAGCCCCTGGCAACCACTGTTCTATTTTCTGCTTCTGTAAGTTTGGCTGTTTTAAATACTCCATATAAGTGGAATCATGCAGTCACCTCACACATGTTAGGATGGCTATTATTTAAAAAAAAAAAAAGATAACAAATGGTGGCAAGGAAGTCAAGATATTGGAACACTTGTACACTGTTGATGGGAACAAAAAGTGGTGCAGCCACTATGGAAAACAGTAGGGAAGTTTCTCAAAATCTAAAAATAGAACTACTATATGATCCAGTGATTCTACTCTTGGTATATGTCCAAAAGAATTGAAATAAGAATCTTGAAGAGATATATACACTTCCATGCTCGATGCAGAATTGTACGCAATAACTAAGAGTGGAAACAACCGAAAAGTCTATCGACAGATGAATGGATAAAGAAAATGTAGGATATACATACAATGGAATATTATTCAGCCTTATAAAAGAAGGAAATCCCACCACTTGTGACAATGGATGGACCTGGAAGACATTGTGCTAAGTGAAATAAGTCACAGAAGGGCAAACACATAGTTTTTCTAAAAAATTGAACCAATATTTAAAAATTAGAAGATCTATACAAATCCTCATTTCTGGTTGCTTTCAAAGTTTGAATCCCAGAACTCCAAGCTACCTCCCTCAGTAGCAACAGCTGGGGCTGAGCAGCAGAGACCTTAGACAGGAGGTGGGCTTTCCGGTTGGCCTCGCCTCACACCCAACTTGCAGGCATTTGCGACCCTGCCTTTTATCTCCCTCTACCCCTTCGGATTCTCCTCCTCTTTGGCTTCCAACCTTGATTTCCTCTTGATTGACAGTTGGTTTGGGAGAATTTCCTCTCAATCTGACCTGGCATTCACTAAGAACTTGGATTCCGATGTTCACTTCCCAAGTACACATG